>SNQJ01S0040687.1:26859-51719 GCA_010110895.2 Picea sitchensis | reverse complement strand
AGGTCACCGGGGACGTCTCCCCTGGGCCTAACCTCCCTAAAGAGAAAGAACCTACCCATCGTGGTGACATTGGGTGGGATAGGTTCCTGTTACGCCAGTTTGGCCTTCTACCTTATAGCCTTTGCTCCTAGCTACAAACTGTGTGATAACAAGCCCATAACCTGTTAAAATATTCGATGTGCTCGTTTAACCATAGACAATATTGTTAGAATTTTAAATTTTCTAGTTACACAATTACAATTACTTAATCCAATAGACATTGTAGTAGGATCACTGAAAGATAGACAATCATAGATACAATAGAACACAAAGATTATCCTGGGAAACCCTCGTGGGGAAGAAAACCCAACAACCAACATCCTCAATATAGATTCCTTCAACCAATACAATGATGCTCTATAGCTCTCCAAGAAAGACCAAGACCAAAACACCAAAAGAACCAGTCTCCAAGACTTGTGCGCTAGACCTTCTTATGCGCTCCAAGATCAACAAGAGAGGTGTGCGAGTGTGTGTCCAAATGAGAGAAACCTATCCTCTATTTATACATAACAGTGTCTCTTGAAGAGACATGACTCTTGACCTAACTAACCCATAAAACAAGGCTGACTAGCCACAATGGGGCTTTTTACAATTATAAGTAAAATACCAATAATATAATAATTTATGTTGAGTTGACTAGTATAATATAATTATAATAACCTTTTAAAGGTTTGACCAAGACAAATGTACAAGAATATCTTCCGTAGTTACACCAAAAATATTAACACTCCCTCTTAACTAGGAAGGTAATCTTTCCAGACACGGACTCTAGGTCTGATACCACACGAGCTCGCATCCATTGACTGTTGAACCTGCGAATTTATACATCCTCAGAAATCCATAGTGCAACATGACTTCACCCCATGCAACCAAGGTCTGTGGGTAGCTTTCAATAGCTACAACATGTCCCCAGGACATCCACTCCCTTCGATGCATCAGTGCTTGATCATGTGCACTCATGTCTCAGTGCCAACCCTTTTTCATGCTGAATGAGATCCACCAAACTCAGTGCCAACCCTTTTTCATGCTGAATGAGATCCACCAGACTCAGTGCCAGCCCTTTTTCATGCTGGATGAGATTTTTCCATACTTAGTGTCAACCCTTTTTCATGCTGGATGAGTTCCACCTGTCACTCCCTTTGAAGAGGGACCACACCAAGCTTGTTCCTGAAGTACTCGAACTTCGTCCTTGACAACGGCTTGGTGAACACATCTGCAACCTGATCCTCGGTAGTCACGAATTGGAGCCTCACTGCTCCCCTCTATACCATATCCCTAATATAGTAGTATATGATCTCGATATTCTTCGACCTGTCATGGAACACCAGGTTCTCTAACAACTTCATGCAACACTGGTTGTCACACCAAATACAGATCGCCTCCAATCCGAGACCAAATAACCCAGACAACAACTTTCGAAGCCACACTGCTTCTCTGCTCGCTGCACATGCTGCCACATACTCAGCTTCAGTCGTACTGAGTACCACACAAGACTGCTTCCTGCTGCTCCACGAGACCATACTGGAGACAAGACTAAAACAGTATCCTGGAGTGCTCTTCCGGTCAGGAATACTGTCAGCCCAATCTAAATCTGAGTATCCATACAATCCAAACTCATGGTCAAATCTATACCAGAGACCATGATCAAGAGTACGCTTAAGGTATCTCAACACATGTTTTGCTACAACCAAATGAACCTGTCTGGGTTGCTCCAAATGTTGACTCAGGGTGTTCACAGCAAAACATATATATGGTCTTGTATTCGTCAAATACATCAACGAGTCCACTATTTGCTTGTATAAGGTAGAATCCACAATCTTTGAAGTTGTATCCTGCAGCAACTTTAGATTTGATACCATCGGGGTAGCCATGGCCTTACGATCCAACATCTCGAACCTCTTCAAAATTTCCACAGCATACTTTCCTTGATTTAGGAAAATCCCATCTGATCTCTGCCAAACTTCTAGTCCCAAGAAGAAGTGCGTCATTCCTAAATCTTTCATCTTGAATTCTGCAGCCAATTTTCTCTTGCATTCAGTGATGAGCTTTTCCGTACCTGTTAGAAACATGTCATCTACATACAACAATAGAATCATCGGTTCACCATCCTCAACCTTAAAGTAAAGATTAGGCTCTGCAGTGCTCTTGGTAAAACCCAAGCTCATTAGAAAATTGTCAATCCTACAATACCATGCTCTGGGTGCCTGCTTCAATCCATATAAAGCCTTCTTTAATCTGCACACATGAGTCTCCTTGTCATGTGTCTCGAATCCAAGTGGTTGCTCCACATAAACTTCCTCTTTTATTTCACCATTCAAGAAGTCTATCTTTACATCCATCTGGTGCACCTTCCATTTCATCACAAAGACTCTCAAAAGCTTGTGCGGATTTTTGGGTTTAACAGGTTATTATCGCAAGTTTGTTAAGAATTATGGAAAGATTGCGGCACCTCTCACTGCACTCCTTAAAAAGAATTCTTTCACTTGGACTCCAGCAGCTTCTCAGGCTTTTCAAACCTTGAAGATGGCCATGTGCACCACTCCAGTCCTGGCCCTTCCTAATTTCACAAAGACCTTTGTCCTGGAATGTGATGCTTCCGGGAAAGGAATTGGTGTTGACCTTATGCAAGAGGGTCGGCCTTTGGCCTTTACCAACAAACAATTATCCAAGCGAAATTTGGGCAAATCAATCTATGAACAGGAAATGTTGGCTATTCTGCATGTCATGGATCTTTGCCGCCCTTATCTATTGGGGCAACGCTTCCAAATTAAGACAGATCATCAAAGCCTCAAGTATTTTCTGGAACAACGCCTTTCCTCCCTAGAGCAACATAAATGGGTGAGTAAGCTCTTTGGATATGATTATGAGATCATTTTACAAGAAAGGCAAAGACAATGTGGTTGTTGATGCACTTTCCAGAAAATATGAAGATGAAGGGTCCCTTTTTCTCTCTCCTTCATTGTACCAGATTGGCTCCAAGTTGTTCGCCAGGAATGGCTACACGATCCCAAAAGTTCGCATCTGATACAACAATTGCAATCCAATTCTCCAGTTTCCCCAGGGTACTCTTGGCTCAATGATGAGCTTTGATACAAAGGTCATCTGTATTTAAGTAAATAGTCAAAACTTAAATCCACGGTACTTTCTGAGCTTCATGACACACCAACAGTTGGGCACTCCGGGTTTACCAAAACCTATGACTAGGTCAAACGTTCTTTTTTCTGGGATGGTATGAAACAGGGCGTTCGTAATTTTGTGCCTGAATGTGATGTGTGTCAACAGAACAAGTGAGAAACAGTGAAATCTCCTGGTGGTAGTTGATCGTCTTTCCAAGTATGCTCATTTATGTGCTCTTCAACACCCATTTACAACATCCATTGTGGCTCAACTTTTCATGGATCAGGTCTTCAAGCTTCATGGCATGCCGCATTCTATTGTTTCTGATCGCGACCCACAACTTTCACCAGCAATTTTTGGCAAGAACTGTTCAAGCTACAGGCACCCAATTGCATATCAGCACAGCTTATCATCCCCAGACTGATGGTCAAACTGAAATTGTCAACAAGTGTTTGGAAACATATTTGAGTGTTTGCATCAGAAAGGCAAAATCAGTGGGCTCAATGGTTACCACTAGTTGAATGGTGGTACAACACTTCGTACCATACAGTTACCCGCATGACTCCTTTTGAAGCGGTATATGGACAAATCCACCTTCAGTTCTCTCATATTTGTCAGGTGTCTCGATTCTCGAAGGTCCAGGCGATTGACCAAACGCTTACAGTTCCAGAGGCTATGCTCCGTACCCTCAAAGAGAATTTGGTCTTGGCCCAGAATCGCATGAAGGAACAAGCAGATCAAGGTCGCTCTGAATGTCAATTTGTAGAAGGGGATCAGGTGTTTCTTCGATTGCAACCTTACAAGCAAAATTCCCTCAAGGCTGACCATTGTCAGAAACTGGCGCCCAAATTTTATGGTCCTTATACCGTTCTCAAGCGTGTGGGACAGGTGGCCTATTAGTTAACTTTACCCAGTCATTCTAAGCTCCATCCTGTTTTTCATGTTTCCTGCTTAAAGAAGGTGATTGGAACTAAGTGCCAAACTCAAACCAACCTTCCCGAGTTGGACAAAGAAGGCTCCATTTGGCTACAGCCACAAGCATTTTTCGACCAGTGTGAGCATTGTCTGCGTCAGCGAACCATCAAGGAAGTGTTAGTCCAGTGGAAAGATACAACTCCAGCAGATGCCACTTGGGAACCAACTACCATTCTGCAGTAATTTCCCCATCTCAAGCCTTGAGGACAAGGTTGTTTTTAAGGGGGAGGACATGTTAGGGACCTAACCCCTCACGTAGGAAGAATAATATATTTCCATGTAATAAAGGTCAATATTAATAAGGCCTAGCAATAAGAAAGAATAAGTCCAATGTAAGAAGACCTAATAGAAGCTTTCGCTTCTAGAAGGATCTTCCTCTAGATGGTTCTTTTGATAGACATATTTAGTATAAATAGGAGTAGAGGGTATGAGAACTTTTGTCTTGGATATTATTGTAATAGAGATCTGCTCTGTTGGAGGTTGCCCCCTCGAAGAGGCAAGTGAACATTGCTGTCAGTAATCAAAGTGCTCTTTTTGGTGTTATTCTGGTATCTTTTTGGTATTATTCTGGGGTTGTTCTGGTTATATTGTTGTTCATCTGCCATTTCTAGCTATTTATTTTTGTTTTGCATACTTTTTTATATCTGGAATATTACATCTTTTTTTGCAACCTTCTTGGGAGGCTCATCATCTTCAGCTGTGTGAGTTTGATGCCTCTTACTTCCTTTCTTATTCTTAATTTCCATAATGAGGGGGCAATCCTTAACAAAGAGTCCCAATTCCTAACAACAATAACATCTGATCTTTGAGTTGTCTCTTTAACCCATCTTAAACTTCTTAGGTAAAGAATGCTCCTTCTTGTTCTTTCCTTTCCTGGTGTGGGCGGCTAGGGCTTGATCTTCATCTTCCATCTTTTCTTCTCTTGTAGTGGTCCTAGCTTCTTCCTAGTTACAATCTTCCCAAAGCCTACTGAACTTGGGAAGCTTCTTCCTTGAGCAAATTTCTTGGATGAATGCATTCCATGACCTTGGGAGGCCATTCAAGGTAGTCATCACCATCTCTTCTCCTTCTACTGAGTCATCAATGGCTTCTATCTACTCCTTGATTTGATTCACTCTAGAGAAGTAGGAGTGAATGGTTTCTAAGTTCTTCATTTTCACATTCTTCAACTGATATCTCAGAGTCATTCTTCAGTTTATGTTGCTTCCTTCCAACATACGAGTTAAGGTGTCCATCATTTGCTTTGGAGAAGATAATGATGATACATGATGGATAAGGTGGTCCTTGATGGAATCTGCAATAATCTGTTTTTCTCTCACCATGTCCTTCTTATATTTTGCCTTAGCTTCATCTCCTTGAGGTTCTTGAACTTCTTCTATAATGAACTTATCCAATTCATGTTCTTCAAGGAGGGTTACTCTGTACCTCCAAGCCCTGAAGTTGTCAACTCCATCTAGCTTCTCATTGATTTTTGTTTTGGTAGTCATCCTGCCTGGGACCACACAAAAATATGACCAAAATTGAAAGACTGAACTTACCAGTAGGTGCGCTCTGCTAAGGCGAGTTGCTTGGTGGTCTTGCTTCGTAAAAATTCCCCCAGAAACTGGAAAAACGTCAACCTTAGGGTTTGGGTGAAACCCTAACTGCAGCAGCTGCAAACTGGAAAACTGGTCCACTGGAAAAGTGCACTAGGCTAGGGTGAACCTCCCGATGGTTTTGGTTTGTCTGGCAACTGTCTCTAGACTGAAAACGGCTCCCTTTTAGGCTTCTAGATCTGCAACTTGCTTCTATTCAAGCCCGCTCTGATACCATGTTAGAATTTTAAATTTTCTAGTTACACAATTACAATTACTTAATCCAATAGCAACTATAGTAGGATCACTGAAAGATAGACAATCACAGATACAATAGAACACAAATATTATCTTGGGAAACCCTCATGGGGGAGAAAACCCAACAACCAAAATCCTCAATATAGATTCCTTCAACCAGTACAATGATGCGCTATAGCTCTCCAAGAAAGACCAAGACCAAAACACCAAAAGAACCAGTCTCCAAAACTTGTGCGCTAGACCTTCTTATGCGCTCCAAGATGCACAAGATAAGTGTGTGAGAGTGTGTCCAAATGAGAGGAACCTATCCTCTATTTATACACAACAGTGTCTCTTGAAGAGACATGACTCTTGACCTAACTAACCCATAAAGTAGGGTCGACTAGCCACAATGGGGCTTTTTACAATTATAAGTAAAATACCAATAATATAATAATTTATGTTGAGCCGACTAGTACAATATAATTATAATAACCTTTTAAAGGTTTGACCAAAACAAATGTACAAGAATATCTTTCGTAGTTACACCAAAAATATTAACAAATATCACAATAGTCACCCAACCATAGGCACACAGCCACCCCCGAGCACTTTAACTTTAGCTAGATAGAATGATTCTGGAAGCAGCGCTAGAACCAACAGATAACCAAGAGAGCGCACCTTTCTCCAAAGATAGCACACCAAAAAGAGAATCCCAAAACCACAGACCAAAACGATACCCAATTGCAGTTGTTGCAATTGCACTCCTTTCTCTAGACTTGCGCACTACTTATCTTGAGTGAGAGTGTGTGTGTCTTCAAATGAGCTCAAGCACGCACGTCCTATTTATAGTGCTCCTTGTCACCTGTCTAGGCTGACTTCTCTTTCTGGAGAGTAATACTTTAATATTATTTATTTTATTGAGCCAACTAGTCTTCTAGGGTTCTCACACATCCGTTTAGGGTTTCTCTGGCTTCTGGAATATTCTATTCTAGTCAGAGGTTACACATGGAGGTTAATACCTCCCACAACTACCATAATATCAACAATCGGTACATGGTCGTTTAGTTCATAGTTAAAGTTGGCTTGGTTTCCCATGCATTTTGAGAGAGATGTCTACATACAGCAAGCGTTGCTACTTTTTAGGAGACACGATTTGAGTGGCTCTCTTGACAGTTTGGAGCAGTTCTGAGCATACATGGAGAGTCCTTGCATGATTCTAGGCTCGATAGCACTTTTTCGGGCGACGTGCAAGAACTTTCTATTTTTAGCAGTTTGGGCTCCATGCCCTAGATTCAGATTTCAAGCACATATTGTGGATCCTTGCGACATTCTGAGTCTTCTGGATCTTTTCTGAGATGATTTGGCACAGTGTACTATTTTTAGTAGGTTGAGCACCAAGGCTCGCATGTCAATTCTGATTGCAAATTCGGATCCCTTACGAAAAACGAGTTAAATGAGTATAAAGTCAAAGACATTCGGACAACTTTCTATTTTTAGCAGTGTTTATTTTTAAACAGTGATATGTGGCGGTGTTCTCCTAGTCTTCCTGGATGATGTGGATAGTTTCCTAAAATTTGGGAGCTGGATTCTATTTTTAGAAAGTTCTATATTTAATAGGTACGGTCATCGTCCATGCAGTGCCAAGTGGCACCCTTAAAGGTCGACATGTGGCAGATCTACAGAGTGATGTAGCATCCACCTAGCATAGGGCGCATTTTCCCAAGACTTGAGCATATAATAAATAAATTAATTGAGATAAGGGAGTCGCGTAATTGGTCCTAAATTTAGTTGTATATTCCTCTGTATAATCACCTCTCCACTTGCCATGTATCAACTCCATAAAATTCGCCCTCAATTGAGTTAAAACCGCAATTTCCTAAAAAATAGGATAAAATTCCCCAATCAAGGATTAATTTTCTCACTAACTTTTCCTCACTCGACATATCTTCACTTTCCATGCATTAATTTCCTCAAATTCCTCTTAATTTGCTTTTAAACGCAAATTTCCTAAAATTTAGGAACACCCCTAGAAAATAGGACGAATTTCCCCTTGGCTAAAAATCACTCATTACTTGGCCAAATTTAGCATTTAAACATGCATTTAGTTCCTAATTTATTCCCCCTTGTGTTAACTCTCCTATTCTTCACATGAGTTAACTCTCTTTCCATTCCCTCGTGCGCATTAATTCCTAAATTTTCCACTAACACTTATTCCCTCATGCGCATTAACTCATATTTTATTGACACTCCTCTCCTATATATTGGATGGTTTTCATTGGTTATTGACGGGTACATTACAGTAGCAGCATAGTGTCTCTCTCACTCTCCTCTCTCTTCTTCTCTAGTCTAGTGACTCTTCTCTAAGCAAAGTAGTCATTGTACCGGTTGTAGGCTTGCCAAGTGTGGCGCAATCAACTCTCTTGTAAGCGTGATCAATAAAGAAGTGTGTTTGTCTTCAAACCTCTTTTCTTGGCGGTACTTTGGTAAATTTGTGATCTGATTTGTCATTTTTTGAACTATTCATTGTAAATATTTCGATCCTTTGAATGGTTTTTCTTCTCTATTTCTAGTCTATTATCATTACCCTGTAGGTTCCCTTCAAGCGAACAAACAATTTTTCTCAAGTGTTTTGAATAGATTTAGCACGATGTCCAAGACATCAACGGCTGATCTTAAGGTTTTATACGCAGAAATCAGACTTAAAGACAGCAGCAAGGCGCTTCATTGTGCCTAGGGACTCCCCCCTGAGGCTAGCAAGCACTAGCCCAAATGGAGAGGGATTCGGTAAGTGAAAATTCAGGGCCCTACTCCTTTAATTAGCTAAGTTTTTACCGTTGTTTTAACACATATATCAGCTCGGAATTGGAGGGTAAAAATTTGTGCTAACACACCCTGGGAGCAAATGTATCCTTCTATTAATTTTGTAAGTTTTTGGGGATACCCACATTATTTTGACATAAGATGGTCGAAGAACTCTCCAAAATTCAAAAGCCTACATGTTACTCACGTTGTAGAGTTCTTGAAGTATATACAAGAGAGAGAAGTTGGAAATGAGGATGTGCTGGTAAAATTGTTTATACTTTCCTTGCCACCATTTATACAAGAATGGATCAAGAGTTGTTGCAAACCAAAAGGTATAACATCTTTCATAAATCTCATCGGTAGGTTTCTTGAGTTTTCGAAACCACAATGCCAGACATATGAAGATGTCCTTCAAAATCTCACAATAGTCCTTGAGGATGAAGGGTTCACCACTGAGATTGTAGAAGATCTCAGGGAAGTGCAGCATGCTCAAGACTAAGAACCCAAGGAAGAGATTTGCGAAGAAGAGACCCCTCATGAAGATGAAGTGTCGGTATCTACTCCTCCATTTGATGAAGTCATCCAAGCTTCCATTCTTCCTGCACAAGAAGAAGAGAATGTGGTAAGTCATTTCCCTTTCCAAGACTTTGATGATGCTCTATTATATGATTCAAAGAGTGAGGAAGTATTGGAGGAACCCTTTGATGTACTAGACCCTTCATGTTGTGATAAAGATGATGATGTGATTAAGAATATTGATGAGTTTATACATGTTGGGAGACATAAATGGGATGTGATTTGTCATGATGGAGATCCCATTTACGACATTGAAGGTCATTTTCAATTATTTCCTTTACAACAACCATGTGTGATAATTGTGGATTCAGACGGTTGGCAATGTGAAGATGACATGATTACAAGTTTGTTCCAACCACCTAGGGATGACCTTTTGCAACATTCTCATGATGATTTCCGGTCATGCCTTGAGGAGTTTGGTACTTATTCTTTTGAGCACTTGGATTTATTCTACGAAGAGAATTTTCAACCATCATTGTGCTCTAATTTTGATGAGGGAGAGGTCATGGTCTCCCTAGAGCAGGATTTTAGTGACAAGAATTTCCAACCTCCTATACTTTCATCTTGCCATTCTACTACAAATATGGTTAGGGATTCCTTTCATGATGATCACCTGCCTGTCATATGAAGTTGTTTTAAACCTTTGGCTTGTTGTAGGTCTTTTTAGTTTCACACACAAAATCAACAAACCTTTGGTTGGGAGCAAAAGTTTTTCTCTAGGCCTGGTTTCATCCCTTACCTTGCGCCTTCTTTTCCCATAAACAATAGTAGAACTTCCCGTAGGTTCCCTCTCATCCCTTCTTCTCGACCTTCTCGTGACAACCTTGTAGTTGAGGATGAGGATCCGCCTTCGTCTGATTCTCTTGGCCTTGTCTTAGGATACATGGGGCAAGGTAGTGGTGATACCTCTTTGCATCATCTTGTCCCTCCCTCTCGCCTCCATGAGTTAGATTATATGATTGGACATGCTATAATAATTTCTCTAACTCATGATCTTTTTGTGCTCAACTCATCTTTGTTTTGGTTTATGATGAAGCACAGAGGTAGATATTATGATACTTTGCTAGGATGGTTTTACTGTTTATATGATTATACCTAGCATTTCTTATTGACATTGATTAGTGTAGGTAGGCATATGCACCCTCCATTCTAGTGTACATATGTTGCATCCTACATGTCATGGCAGTATAGTTTGCATTTAGCCTACCTAGCTTGATTTGCATACATGTTATCTTCTTGCACCTTGCATCATTGCTATGTCATATTTGCATGATCATATTGATATGTTAGAATGAAAGATTTTGGAAAATTTTATTTTTTCAAGCATTTATTTTCAGATTTGATGGTTAGTAATTTTTCATAAGAATAAGGGGTCATAGCACCACCCTCGATGCTCTGACGATTTTGCTTGAGTGTGTAGGCACAGGTCATAACAGAGATGTTGAGGTTCTCATGCGCTCTACGGTGAGCACGTCCCCGAGTAGGAGCTTGATGTTACCCCCTCAAGCTAGGGGTAACTAAGGAGATCATGTCTCGAGGCCCACAGGTAGCAGACATGGAGTGTTGAGAGCCAAATTCACTAGCATAGCCCCACAAGGCCCCTCCTATCTTGACTCGCACCATTAGTCATCAGCAGCAGTAGAGCAGCAATCATCACGTCGTCCTGACCCCAGAGGACAAGAGATCTTGCTTCATGAGGTAATAAGTTCGGATTCATGGTGAGTGTCACTTTAATAATTGAAGCATTTGAATATGTTGCAAAGAATTCTTTCTTGATTACAGAACGTTTGCTTGGAAATTATACTTTTTGCCTTATTTAACCTTGGTGGGTACCATTACGTCCTAGTAAGTTAGTTTCCTTCAGGAATGGGGTGCTACTGGAGGTTCCTTGAAGAGTAATCGTACCATTCCCGGTCATTTTATCACTTTCCACACTTCTTCCATTTTGTCTCCTCTTTTTTTGGGTTTTTGAGTGCACTGACCCCAGAAGGGATTGTACCTCATTTCATGGGAAGAAGGGGCTGAAGGCCCAGAGGGAAATGTAGTTGGCAAAAAATAAAAGCCAATCATAACCTTCCAAATGCTCGCCCAAGAAGTCTTGAGAACAATGAAACATTTCTCCTAAAAGAATTGAAAGACCTGCAAAAGCAAATTCACATTAAATATATGTCCCACTTGTTGAGGAGGTGCATTTATACGGTGTCGTTTTCTTTTATATGGCACTCGATGTACCTAAGCTCCAAGTGATGTTGCGGTACTCTTTTCTTTCCATGACTTATAGTACCTAATTGTTTTGGACTTTAATCAATGAATGGCAATGAATGGGCTTGGAAAAATGTTGCATCGCAAATGAAGGGCAACACACTCTCTACAAAGGTACCCATAAATGAGACAATACGAACCCTTGTATGTCATGAACCCCATGCCTAAAAGTCTTACCCCACTCCACCTCATACTCACACATGACTTGATGGGTTTCCCTTGGGAAACACCTTTGACTTGGCGATTCACTAACCCAATAGGATGCCTTGACACCCCTCCCATACCTAAATTTGACAAATTGTATAAGGTCTTTGAGCATTTGTTTAGTTTGAAAAGGGGCGTTTGATGCACATGTTTGGGTGGTTCCATTATTAGATGTGGATTACTTGGCATGATTCTTGTGGCTTATGGACCCTTGGAGGGCACATCTATTTGTCTTTGCAGGACCTCGCCCGGTGGACAGGTATTCATGGGGAGATGACTTTGTTCGGACCTTCATGAGGGATTTGGAGCCCAAGGATGGATGCAGAAACCCCACGTCTGGGGCAACCTTGTGATGACCATTTGCACCTTGAAGAAGGAGGTCGTTGCCTATGGAGACACTCTGGCATGGCTAGGAGATGAGCTCCCACCTCTTTCCACCTGGACTCTAGCCTTTGGAGGCTTGGACGTTACCCCACTAGTCCATGACGTCACGTAGGGATTGATGCTTTGATGGAGGAGGGTTTGACATGATGGTTGGCACGTGGCATGATGGATGGACTTTGGAGGCCTATTGTTGCACTTTTCCACCTCAACGTTTCACTTTGGGAGCTAAACGTCTATCCTAGAAGGGATGATGTCACCCTCCTTAGGGTTACTTTATGTAAAATTTGAATTTTTGTAATTGTAAGGGTAAATTCTAAAGGTCGACCCTATTAAATTTTTTAAGTTGACGTTTTAAGCCAAAGAGGTGATATAAATACACCTCTTGGAATTTCATTTTGACATATAAATTTCCTCACACAAGAGGAGGACTGAAATTTTCGCCCTCTTTGGCATACTTGGTCTCTTTTACTTATGCACTAGGCTTGGAGGACTACTTGTGGATGTTTCTTGGATCATTTCTTGGTGGAAATTTCTGCAACTAGGGTTTGTGTTTGATTTAATCTTGGTGGAGTAAGCAAAATCTGCAATTTCTTTCATGTGTTGAATGGTTATGGTATATTTTACTTGTTCATATTGAAGTTATATTACTTGTGTAAACCCTATGAGAGGAACATAAGGTATTTCTTCCTCTCTCTAGAATTTTTCATCCATTGATTTGTTAAGAAAACATCATCTAGGGTAAACTCCTAATGCCCTAAAGTGCTAGCACTTTAGGAGTTGATTCTAGAAGCTTGTCATAATATCATTAAAGGATCTAAGAAGGGAAGCAAGGATTGCTAGAGCCCAAGAGTGTTTGCACTCTAGAAATTTCTTCTTGAAATCTAAGGCCCTAAGGTACTAGCACCTTAGATTTCAAGCCCATTTTCCTTGGACATTATCATCATCATTTCTCCAAGTGCTTATTGCTGTTGTAAATGACTCCATAGCCCAAAAGACACTAGTTTCATTGCTCTTGTGAAGGAATTCAATCAAACAAACTCTCAAACTTTATCGTCTAAGCCTTTTACTAACTTTTCCTAACCCTAGCTTAGCCTAATCTACTAATTTTGTTGCTGCTGTTGCAAATCTTTGCTACAGCCATCCTAACTGCTGTAATTTGCTGCATAACTTACTCTAACTGCTAGCTAACATACTCAGAAATTTCTTGGGATAAGTGCTAATTGATCTACTTGACAAATGCTAAGGTTTCACTGTCTTTTCTTGCAATTCTGAGTTAACTTTCTTGTGGCTGTTACAAGATATTATTGGCTGTTATAAACCATAATCTTGCTGCAATTTTACATCAGCCATCATATATTTACGTTGTCTATTGTCTTTTTGAGGTTATATTGCATACTTGTACTGGGAAATTGCTATATATACATGCTATACTTGTTTTTGTTCCAAGCAAGCACATGAAACACTCCTTTTGTCTCAATTTCACAGACATAGACCATTTGACTTAGGTAACCAGTGAGAGTGCGCTCCAAGCTTGACCATATCACTTGCTAACCAATCCCTTGAGGTTACCAGGGATGCCTCCCCTGGGCTGGACCTCATCCATCCCTAAAACATGGGGATTTCCCACTGAGGTGACAGTGGTGGGTTATCCTGTAGTTACACGGATTTGGAAACTTGTGTTGGGGCTTTGGAATAAGTACAAATCCTGCGATAACACCTACCTAATAGTAGAGGGTTTGGGAAAGTAGGTAAGGGTTTGAAGAATTATCTCCCAATATCTTTAAGTTTTATTTAATAAAAAAAATATAATGCCAACGGCATATAATAACTTCAAAATCTAATCTTAGCCTTCTGCATATAGAAACGAAACCTATAGTTCACTACTAACATTTTGTGTTCGTAAAATTGTCTTTCACTGTAATCAATTGATGGAATAACATATCCTGACAAGATCAATACATTAATCTACAAGGCTTAAGTTCGTTGTCTTTATGATTTGAAGAGAGAACTACTTTCCCTAATTCCAGATACAAAAAATAATGCATCTATCCTCATAATCCTTGTATATATAAAGAACTTATTGCTTCCAGTTCTGTTTATTAAAATCAACTAACTAACTAAAGGTCTAGTTCTAAGTTCTAAGCATGGATAATCTATATTATAAAATAACACATAGGTCTAGTTCTAAGTTCTAAGCATGGATAATCTATATTATAACATAACACATAACTTTACATGGTAATGTACTAATGTCCACTTTTTCTTTAAAATGATGCCTTAACTATGCTGTCAGCACTATGTTCTGAAAGTAATCCTTTTGAGGAAGGAACAATTCTAAACACCTTGTTTGTAATATTTGAGCTCAAATTGTATATTCATTACGTTCTAAGTTGCATATTTTCTATATGAGGACTTGCCTTAATACAAGCGAAATTTCATTTATATACTCCTCTATAATGTATTTGTGAAACATAGGTGATGGACTCGGAAAACTAAAATTATTTGTCGTAAGAGCATTCACTACATACCAACCCATCTAGTTCTCTTATCAAAACTATTGCATCACTAATCCTGGTTCCTAGTATATAAATCAAGCTAATGTAAGTCGCACTTTGAGTCTTTCCAAAAAAAAGTATCTGTCTACTGTCGACAAAAATGACATTAGTTGTATTGTTTATTTATACTCCCAATTTTAGTCCCTCCTTGTCATCATTTAATCCAACAAATATGTCAAAGCCTCATATCAACTATATTCTTTGTCATGGTTGCGCAAGATTGTGAAATTATAATATAACTTGTTAAAATAATGCCATCTTGTAAAGGCAAGATAAGTTATTTAATGTTGAATAATATAAATGATTACAATCATTGATAGAATACCATTGAAATAAAGATAAAGGATATCATATAGAGAAACTATGTGATCATAATGATTAATGGAATATTATTGGAATCAAGGAACAAAATGGAAATAAAATCATAATAATAAAGGGAGTAACCATTGTTGAAGTTAAGGCGCAACTTACTCAACCATGCACAAAGTTGACTTAATTCATTGTGTAATTTGTGCAACCTTATATTACATTCTGATCGGCAATTGGAAAAAAAAAGACACATCTTGAGGATAACTGAGATGGGCATTACAATCACTCCCAACCAAATTTGGCCACTTCATCACTCATATCACACAAGTGAACCTCCAAGTACATCAGCACATCACATGACAACTACTTACCCAAGCAAGGCATCTCAACAAGGTCCATCAAACATGACATCACATCAAGCTCCAAGTCCACCAAGCAAAGCATCTCACCATGCTCAAGGTCTCCACACCGGCGATCTTGTCTTCCTAAAGGTTTACAAACCCTAGACATCTTGCATCACACAAGTACACAGCCTACAAGACAAGCGCTAGCCTCCAAGTCTACACATCCATCCTAGGGTTTGAGTCCTCAAACCCTAGATCTTCAACTCTTGCATCAACACAAGCACCAAGACCTTCGTATAACATCAAGAGTGCAATGAACAAGTAGCCTTCCAAGCAAGGTATCACACCAAGCTCAAGACTCATCAAGCTAAACTCTCCATGATCTTGCCCGAGCCTCCAAAATCACACAAGGACAAGGCTGCAATATCATCCAAAGGCATTAGCTCTAAAGGACAAGCCATTAATTCCTCTACCATCATGTTCTTCTCTAGGGTTTACTTGCATAGCTCAAACCCTAGAGTCTCACAGGAGAAAACCCTAGCACCTCACAAGAGCAATCTCTCTATGAACATCCAATATGTCTCTCTTCTTCATGTCTTCTCCTAGGGTTTACATCACAAACCCGACCATCATGCTCCCTACAAGAGTTCTCCAAGACAATTACAAAGATAGAATAGAGTACAATGATGGTTTGTCTTAACAAAAACTCTCTCCTCCCTTTATATATAGAATAGGTGAAGGAGGCTAACATAAAACAAGGACTTACGTCCATACAAGTAACCAACAAGGCAACCCCACATGAAGTGCTCTACAATACAAGGATGAAGTAGTTTATCCAACCCCCAAGATGAAACACCCTTCAAGCATGATTCTCCTAGGGCTCAATGCCCCTCCTCATGGTGTTGTCTCCAACAAGTTGTTAAGCCAATAATACCTCTTCCATGGTGGGTATCCAAGAGTCCTCATGCAAGCATTCCTCTTGTAAGTGTTTGACACATGTCCTCTCATGTGCCCAATGTTTCTCCATGTGTGCTAATGTGATCACCATGCTCCAATGCTTCTCCTCAACACATGTGTCTGGCTCCACAACCAACCTTGCCCCTCCTTCAAAATGGTGCTCTCTCCAACAAGTTGTTAAGCCAATGCTACCTCTTCCATGGTGGTTTCCAAGTGTCCTCATGCAAGGTATTCCTCCTTTAACTATGCACCACATGTCCTCTTGTGTGCCCAACGCTTCTCCATGTGTGCCAATGTGATTACCATGCTCCAATGCCTTTACTCAACATATGTGTCTAGGTCCACAACCAACCTCCATGACATATGCTCCTCAACCCGAGCATCCTCAAGTCAAGTGTCCAACCTCCAAGGTGTATGTCACATGGTCCCGTGCTCTTAGGGCTAAGTTTCCTTCTCCAAGTGTCAAGAACTCCTCCTCCTATGTAGGTATCTTCCCTAATCGAGCAACCGACTACCCCATTGTGTGCATCTAATGGTCAGTGATCACACAGATTAGGTTAACAACCTCCTAGGTAAAGTCGTGAACTATACACAGAATTGCAGTAGTGAATGCAGCAGTCGACTTGAGTACAATTTGTAGTTGCATGGACTTGACCGAGACACGCCTTCGGAGTACTTCCCTATTGAGTCTGACTTGTGGTTACAAGGACTTCCATAGGCCAGAGAATAGAAGCATAAGTAGCTTGGATTTGAGATATGGTTGTAAGGTCTCAGCAGCATTACATTTGGAGTGAAATTTAGAGAATCTGACTTGCAACAGACACAGTAATTTGGCTAAGGATCTCTTCAGTTGGGCGCTACCAGGTAATCTGGCTTGTAAGTTATAACTGACACAGGTACTCAGTGGAGGATCACATCGGAGTTGTGTTCAGGGAGTCAGACTCATAGTTGATTTAAGAACTCAAACTCACTGGAGATTGCATATTACACTGTGATAGCCAAATCCGAGTTGTGCATGCGCCTGATCAGACAGAAGGATCTGGACCAGATTCAAGCCTGAGTTTTCTAAAATGGATATCTCATGATTATCATACTATTCTCAACTTGATGGTGCCATCTTAGTTGGGTTGCCTATGGTTGGAAGGATAACATATCCCTTTGCAACATTGCTCGTCCATTATAATTCACAACTGTGTTCTCTTTTCATTCCATGTTTGCTTACAAGGCATTGCAAAATGCTACTTATGTTTAATAAATTGCCAGTTATGATAAATGGTCAATGCAATTGACTTGTGAAAGAAAAAATCATTGTTATGTTTGAATTTAATGCCCTTACTAGAAGAAAGTTTGGTATTGGATTTTCCCCAATATTTATGATCAAAAAGGATTTTCAATAAAGCATATAGGTCCTTACAAGATCTTATCTACAAAATTCAACAATAAAACAGACTAGTCTGGGTGGTGATCAACTCACTTGCTGCACATACTCCAACTATATGGCAATTTAGTTGTGTTTGCATGCAATGCATTTTGAACCTCTGGCAAGTTGAGATAAATGAACCTCTCAGAAGACATACAAACATCAACCCCTAGGCTCATTTTGGTCACCTATTACAGAACATATGCCACAAAGAACTAGTCAAATTTGAAATTTGTGATGCAAAATGAAATAGGCATTAATTACTTGGGAACCTTAAAATAGAAAAGACTTCTTAAAAACCCACATGGTTACAGTGTGCACACAGCATAGAATGAGAAAAAATGTTATCAGACCATTTCAAAGGAATAAAAATTGTACCATTTTTCTTAACCGGAGCTCCTGCTCAACAACGGATGGATAGCAAACATCAATTATCACATCATATGGATTGACATAGTCCCCAACCTCCTGATTTCCTTGATTCAGTGCTAAGCTACACTCATAAGCTGTACTGTTGGTAACATCATCCATAACAGAAACATTGAAGCTACAATAATCTGTGACAGCATTATTGGTCTCATCAGAAATTAGTCCATGTGACCACAAATATTCCCAACTTGTTGCTGTGTTCACATCAAGCTTAAGAAGCGGGTTTCCAATCTGCAAGTGAACTAGGTTGGAATAAACCTCAGATATGTAAAATGAAAATTTGAATCAGACAATCTTGGTAAAATTTATGATTAGGAGGCTCGTTGGAATAAAATTTCCACTTACAGCAATTCCCTTGATGTTGAACTTAAAACCTGTAGCCCTTTCATTGTAGTCTAGCAAAAGATCTGCCAATTGTGGTATATAATGCCCTAATTGACAATTAAACCTTATTAGGTATCTAATTATAACACTACATTCAAGTTAAGTAACAGACAACACGAGTCATTCTATACAGAAGAGTTAAATCTTCAGTAACCAAGACATTTGCATGAAGCCAAATTTGCAGAGGCATTTCAAAAAATTTAGTATGTGCCTAACCTGCATAGCTTTCTCCAGTCAGGAAAAAGCCTCTCGATCTATATTCAGGGAACTTTTCAAACCATTTGAAAAGAAAGACCTGCATATCCGCAGCTGTATCCACCAAGTATTAGACAAAAACAGATGCAAATTGAAAAGTTGAACATTCCCACAAGGACATAATACATGACAAACAACCTAAAATAATGTTATAGTAATGATGGTCAGTCAACTCCGTGATCCACTTGATACAAATTCCCTTTCTCATCACCATCCATACCAAATTCCATCTCTTACAGCAAATAGGATATATGTAATTTCAACAAAACTGAGCTCCTTTAACTCATAACAAGATATGTAATGATGAAGAGAAAAAAAATTGCTTACCTGTTGAAGCATCACCACATGTATAGTCTGAACTAGTATTTGAATATGACCATCCGACTCCAGCAGGAGATTCCACAAAAAGGAGGTTGGATACTACATTTACAGTGTCATGTCACATAGATGTTTAGTGAAAGGAACGAATATTCTCACAGAAGATTGCGTTCCGGAGAACACCATAGCATCACTCCCAAATTAGTGTCATTTGAACATTGCGTAATAAAATAAAGAATCAACATATTCATGGTAAAGTAAAAGGAATAATGCAAACAATTAATATTTGAGCAGACATCAAGTATACTATTTGGCTCATAAAGATGAATGTGCAATCATGGATTACAAAAGTACCAGAACTAGCATTGATTTATTACATTTCTATATTTAGTTCCTGATATGTATTCATTTCAAACTTTGAATAAGGAAATAGATGATAAACCTTTGTTCCAAGATTGGGAATTTGTGATAAGTCCTCTGCCATCTCCTCTTGGATAAAAGGGACCAAGCTCCATAAAAGCACCCCCTCCGATTGATGAACATCCCGGGCCTACACTGATAAATGTCTTAGTGCACATAAAATCATTTCAGGCATTATAATGCATAAGGAGATAAGAATCAATGCATGCCACTCAAGCGTTTCTACATTCAATTGTGCTAATTATTTTCTTTCAATCGAGTGCATATATATTATATCAGAATTTTAATTACTTAGAATATGTCCGAGGAAAGTAAAGATAAAGTAGAACTAATGACAAACTTAACTAGAAGATATTGATTATTTAACAATCACAAATGTAACTTGAACAGCAAGCAGTTTGACCTTATCAAATACACTATTTTCCTTCAAGATCACTTTAACATCAACCACCTATAATTTTATAATTTTTCCCACTACAGTAAAGTAATAAATCCATAAACTGCTGCCAAGTAGCAACCCAATACTAAAAGAGAAATTTATTTACCTAATGGTAAACATACAGCATCCCAGCACATGTGATTTGTCAGACTATCTTAACAAAAAACACATATCCTGGAAGCTAACATCCATCTTCTATTGGAGTAAATGTAGATCGGAGGATTCTCAACTCCATTCTCCACCTTCGTCCCTGAAGTGACGACTGACGTCACATGATCTTCCATATATTTTTCTTCCCCGCTTCTAAAAGGATTGAATAAATAAAAGTGTCACGATCCGGCTCTGCAGTCTGCATCATTGCCAATGTTCATTCTGGAAGGATCCACAGACACCTACTAACCTTTTGAATGTGACTACAGCAGATTGTTGGGAATTCAGGTCATTGGAAGATTGGACTCCGTTCCAGATTCATAGTTTGTGCCCAAATCCATGGAAAAAATTCCACCTTGTTGGTTTTATAAATATATAGTGCATTATATAACCTAAATGAACCATTTGATATCTCCAGTTATGTATGAGATGTCAATGGGGACTCGGTGGGTTGGTGAAGCTGAGGCAGTGATATTCCCCTCACTAGATTTTAATTCCCCAGGGCCACCATGTCCCTGTAAGCAAGCCAGGTTTACATGTAGGACATTGGGATCCTGTTCAAGAATGCCATTAGCTAATCTGCCTCACTGTTGATAGGGTGGCATTCAATAATAGTTAAAGGACGTATTGTCAATTCTTCCATATATGGAGGTCACGGTTTGATACAGCAAGGACCTGGTTTTCTTTGTTGTGAATAGCATAATCCATTGTAAGAATATTTAAAATAAAATTAGCACCGCAGAATAGTGTCTCTTCAGAAAGGGGCATTGTTGCAACTGAAAAAATAATTGCATGTTCTGTCTCACTTGAAGTACAGATTAATGCATGGAGTGTGTCAATTTTTTCATGAACAAAATCATAATTTGAACTAAGAATCGTTGAATTCCAAAATAAGTCCTCCTTACCAAGTTTAAGCAAAGTATTCAAAAAACAAAGATGATAGTACTATTTACCTTAGTCATCATGAATGGTTTTCCAGACAAGGACGTGACCTCTTAACATATCCTTCAATGCCTTTCCACTATAAATATTTTAGTAAAGAGATCAGATATTGGAAATGTGCGAGAGATATTTATAAGTTAGAAAAGGGATACAGACCATTCCAACTTGTCATGATTCATTTGATCTTGCTTGAATCCCTCCAAGCATTTTTATAACAAACATATAGGTTAAGAACATGTGTTTCCTCCTTAGAGGTCACAGGTTCAAATCCAGAGAGGGGTAGGGTATGTATACCTCCGTAGACTTTAGCAGTAAAATCATTGCGTGGAGGGGGTCCTTGTCCTACAAACAAGGGGATTTCATACACCAATTTGGTGTCTAGCTTGGCCGTGACCTTAAAAATAGATTATTAATTTATTATTATTATTATAAAGAGGACTAAGTGTGGAGGTGAAAAAATAATAGTCTTAGACTAAAACCAGTCATGATAAAACCAGAATATTGGGAAAAATCTCCAATATGAGATTTGGATTTATTCCATCAATCTAGTGACAGTATCTGTTTTAACCTTGATGCAGCAATCTTCACTTGGGATTCTCTTTAAGCTTTTGAAATTAGTCACTAAAGTTCTCATCACGAAAATGTTAGAGTAAATAGTGTTTGATCATCTGCAATCGAATGAGTCAAGTTGGCAATCTGGCTCAATTGTAGATATGCCTTGGTCCTTGGAATTGAGAAAACAATCATGGAGAAAGCTCGCAATGTATCCCATGTAGGACAGTTAAGCCACCAAAAGGAAAAATACATCCTCAAAGACGTACCACTTTTGTCCTATAATAAAAAGGGGATAGTTAGTCATGAGAGGTCAACCGGGTCAGTGAAAGCACTATTATAGACCCCACTAGGGTTCAATTCCTCAAAGAAGTGGTCGACGCACTCTCGCAAGGGGGTCATTGTTCAATGGTTGAACCATCATGGTTATTAATTCGGATCGGGTGGTCACATGCCCCACAATGTAAGCAACACCCCACCTCTTGATAGATGGTGGATGCTTGTCACTAAAGTATTAAGGAAGCATCTAAAGACTTCCAAGAGGAAGATAGTTGATAATAGCAAGAATACCATGTTCGTATCAGCTGTAATCAAATACCAAGGATTGTTCACAAGAATACCACACTCAGATAAGACATTAAAAGTAGGCTGCAAAAGGCCAGCAGGACAGCAGGCTGCCAGCAGGACAGCAGGCTGCCAGCAGGGCAGCCAAGTCAGCAGCAGGGATGCAGAACTGCCCAGCAGGGGCCACAAGGTCCGGGCGGCCTCAGGCAGCGGGCAAACTGCCCAGAATTTTTCGGGCAGTAGGCAAGTGCCCCAGACAGCGGGCATAACTGTCGGGCGGCAGGCTGAGATAGCCAGGCAGCAGCCAGAAAGGCTCCAGGCAGCCCAGAAAAGGACCCAAGCAGCAGCAGGAGGATGCAAGCAGCCTCGAGCAGTAGGTAGCGAGACCAGGCAATAAAAAAAAATTTAGTTTGGGGATGGGCTGTGGACAGTGGCTCATCTCGCCATATGACGGGAATGAGGTCGACGGTCCTTAGTGTTTCAGAGAAAGACTCAGATTGCATGTGAGAAGTGGAGCTAGCACCATGCATGTAGTGAAGGGGGTTGGATGCGTCAAATTCCAGCTAGAGTCGGGAGTTTCTCTGAGATGGCAGGAGTGATGTATGTCCCAGGGCTGAAGTTGCTCTCAGTATCATCCTTGGAGGACATGGGTATGCAGTTAAGTTCGAGGATGGATAGATACTCATACGTTCAGAGGGAGCAGATACCCAGGATGCAGGAGTGAGGCTTGGCATCAAGGAGGGTGTGTTGTAGAGGCTGTTGGGACAGCCTGTAGTGGGTTCCAAGGGGATCTTGGATTGTAGATCAAATCAAAATGCAACGAAGGTAGCAAGAGGGTTTTCCAATTCAGAGGGAGCAGCTACAGTAGCAGTAGATTTGATGGAGTCAAAGATTGATCTAGGAGAAGATTCTTCCAAAAGTACCTTCCTCACTAAGAGGGAGTGTTAGCTTTTGGGGTAGCTTGGACAGGTACTTCTACATTGGCAATGCCTAGCATGCGGAGGTGTCCGAGCGACACTCTCTAGAGTGGCTTTTATTTAATGACTAAAGTGACATTTTGCAAAGTTGAGTGACTTAAGTGATTTAAGTCATCTCAACGAGAGATTAAGTCACAGTCGTTGATCTCAAGAGATCAAGATAAGATCTTGATCATTGATCACTTTGGAGATAGGGTTTTAGTCATTCAGAGTTATAAAAGCAGATCTAAGGAGAGTGAGAGGCACACAATAAGTGCATAGGAGCAAGAGGGAGTCTTGCTCATGTACTTGTGTCTGAGTGGGAAGGGATGAGGAAAGGGTGCATGCAGCAGCGAGGGAGATAGCAACCAAGTGGGCTAGGCTATCAGTTGCAACATTGTAATCCTCTGATGGGCCATTATCCCAAGACGAGAGCCCGGGATTTTATCTAATAAAATCAAACTCAGAACCGGTTTACCGCAAGGGTTTTTCCAAGGGTGTTTACCCGAAATCTCTTGTGCAACGTGTGCTTGGTTTTTGTTTTGATTGCTTCCACTGATTATTATCATCAAGTAACCTAGTTGTGCTTTTATTCAATAAATATGTTTTATTCGGAATAACCAATTGGTGCTAAGTTCACAGGAAATTCAACAAACACCCACCTTGTAATGAGCCTTGCTAGCCTCACCTTGGAGACCACGACCCCAAGGGTGTTACATCAACGAAGCACACAAAAGACCCTTGCCACATGGCCTCCAGCGCATGAATTTCTTGCCAAGAAACCTTAACATGTCAAGTTGACCAAAGTGTCATTCATATGCCACCTCGACAACCACTACCCAGTCAACACTACGATGTCAACATCAAGCAAACAGTTGAGATTTGGGTACCTTGGGAAGTGGTCCCCATGTGCTTATGAGTCTCTAAGCACAAAGGGGGAAGACTATTACCCTTGTACTTTACTTTATAATTCTAATTTCACTTTGACTTAGGAGATTTAAGTCAAAAGTGAAATATGTCACTTAAGTCATAGAGTGACAATTAATTCACAATGTGGGTGAATTAATAGACATAAAGCAACTAAGGAAAGTGGGTTTCCTTGGTGAGATTTTTGGACTAGATCTCACCCATTGATTAGACTTGGCTAGATTGGATCTAGGCCATTGATCTATTAGGGCTTGGCCAAAGGAGGCTAAATTGAGGGTTTAGTGCATTTTGAGATTCATTCTTCACTTGTGAGTTTTGGAGAAGAGGAGGGGCACATTTCTCAAGGAGGGAGAGGACGCACTTGATGAGGGTTTGAGTAGAAACCCTTGAGAGCTTGAGGAGGAAGCTCTTGTTGGTTTGAGCTTGCATGGAGAGCATATCCATGGAGTTTTAGCTTCCATTTCTTAGAGGGAGCATGCTATATGGAGGAGGGGCGCATCAACTAGAGGAGGCGCATTTATTTCCTTCATTTGCTCACCGGGAGAGGAAGACTAGGAGCCTTGAGATGAGGTATGTCGCAGTGGGAGAGGAGAGATTGGGCGCATGCTTCTATGGAGAGAGGCATGTTGAGTTTTGTACCTTGGGAGGTGTTCCCCATGTGCTTGTGACCTCCTTAGCACATGTGGGATGGACATTACACTTTGTACCTTGTACTTTTGTCTAATTTCACTTTGACTTTGTCTAAAGTGAAATTTAGTCATTTTTG
>SNQJ01S0040687.1:0-12336 GCA_010110895.2 Picea sitchensis | reverse complement strand
CAAGAGAAGAAGTCGGCCAGAAATAATAATAATATACTGAACAGACACATATCCAGAAGGAGAAGTCGGCCCCAGCAAATCTGGCAGAACCAATATAAATACAGGGCGTCAGTTCTCATTTGACAACATCTCAGAATTGCAGTTCCCAGTTTGGTGCGCACTGCAGTTCCCAGTTTGGTGCGCACTGCAGTTCCCAGTTTGGTGCGCACATGTGGAGGAGAGCTGCAGTTGCAGCAGCAGCAGCAGCTAGTTTTCAATATGAGCTTGGACTATCTCTTGGCTAGGGTTTGGACTATCTGATTAGCTATTGTTGGTGCGCTATCCTTGGAAGAAGATGCGCTACACCTTGTTTGGCTATCTAGCCTAGGGTTTGCTTCCGGAGTAATTCTCAGTCAAGGTTAAGGTGCTCGAAGGGTGGCTTCGGCCTATGGTTGGGTGACAAGGGTATTGTCAATGGTAAAACGAGCACACAATCTTCTATATTCTAACAGGAACAACAAGGCAAAGAGGATCATTTGTGATGCTGTGAGAGATCACATTATTCCCCACGTGATTGGGAAGACTTGTGCATACGAGATGTGGGCATCTCTATGCAAGTTGTACGAGAGCTCTAATGAGAACCGGAAATTGGTTCTTTATGATCGACTGAGGAGCATTCGCATGCTCGAGGATGAGTCGATTACTTCATTCCTTGGTAGATACACCCAGATCAGAGACGAGCTTGGAGCCGTCGGAGAGGTGGTGAAACCTAACTCTTTGGTGAGGACAGCTATGAATAGCTTCACCAAACTGAGGGGTCCATTTGTACGCGGCATTGTTTCCAGGGAGGTTATGCCTACATGGGAGAGGATGTGGGATGACTTCATCTAGGAGGAGATTAGGCTTGCAGCCGAGGCTTCTGGACAACAGCAACAATCAGTTCTGAGTGTTGAGGACCTTGCTCTTTGGACAAAGGGCAAGAAGAAGACCGGCCGTGGAGGTCGGCAGGGCCCCAAGCTTGGGGCCCCACCACAGGGAGGAGAGAGCAGCAGCAGCAGTGGGCATAAGAGAGACATGAGCACAGTGAGATGCTTTGCTTGTGGAGAGATGGGTCACTATGCAAGACAGTGTCCCAAGAAGAAGAAGAAGCAGCAGGATGTGTCAGCAGCGACAGCAGAGGCGATAGAGTTCAATGATCAGTTTGCGAGAGAGTGTGCATTCGTGACTACCCTGTTTGCTATTACACCATCCAACACTAGATGGGGAGACAGAGTTGATGAGGACCGACTAACTCACAGCAATGATTCAGAGGGAGAGCAGACTCAGTGTCCCTAGACATCTTCAGAGTGGGTGACTGGTCCACCCAGTATAGCTACAGTTTCAGAGCAGCCGAGCAGACAGAGAGTTGGTGCTATAGCGTCTATGCATCAAAGGTGGATGAGGAGGAGCAGCAGGGCACCACGAAGGCTTGAGCCTCACATTGCTTCTAAGACGGGCAGATCAGGTTCTGGATCCACTTCAGGTGGAGGTTACTTGGCGAGAGGCCAAGTTGATGACTCTTGGTGAGATACCAAGAGGGGGAGACTCTTGGCGAGATGCCAAGAGAGTGACTCTTGGTGAGATGCCAGGAGTAGGAGGAAATCCTTGGTGGGAGACCAAGGTGGAGATCTTCGGTGTGAGACCAAGATCTAGGTGATCATAGATGGAGAGTCAGTTCCATTTATAGATCACACAGATTGAGTAGATCTGTAACAGAGTCCACTTTCAGTGATCAGGGTACAGCCATACTCAACGGGTATATGCCAGGAGGCAACCATGTCCTCTGCAGGGACGAAATTGGTGGTGATGAGCACTTTCCTCGGTAAGAGGGAGTGTTGAGATTTGGGTACCTTGGGAAGTGGTCCCCATGTGCTTATGAGTCTCTAAGCACAAAGGGGGAAGACTATTACCCTTGTACTTTACTTTATGATTCTAATTTCACTTTGACTTAGGAGATTTAAGTCAAAAGTGAAATGTCACTTAAGTCATAAAGTGACAATTAATTCACAATGTGGGTTAATTAATAGACATAAAGCAACTAAGGAAAGTGAGTTTCCTTAGTGATATTTTTGGATTAGATCTCACCCATTGATTAGACTTGGCTAGATTGGATCTAGGCCATTGATCTAAGATTTAAGTTAAAAGTGAAATATGTCACTTAAGTCATAAAGTGACAATTAATTCACAATGTGGGTTAATTAATAGACATAAAGCAACTAAGGAAAGTGGGTTTCCTTAGTGAGATTTTTAGATTAGATCTCACCCATTGATTAGACTTCGCTAGATTGAATCTAGGCCATTGATCTATTAGGGCTTGGCCAAAGGAGGCTAAAGTGAGGGTTTAGTGCATTTTGAGATTCATTCTTCACTTGTGAGTTTTGGAGAAGAGGAGGGGCGCATTCCTCAAGGAGGGAGAGGGCGCACTTGATGAGGGTTCGAGTAGAAACCCTTGAGAGCTTGAGGAGGAAGCTCTTATTGGTTTGAGCTTGCATGGAGAGCATATCCATGGAGTTTTAGCTTCCATTTCTTGGAGGGAGCATGCTATATGGAGGAGGGGTGCATCTACTAGAGGAGGCGCATCTATTTTCTTCATTTGCTCACGAGGAGAGGAAGACTTGGAGCCTTGAGATGAGGTCTGTTGTAGTGGGAGAGGAGAGCTTGGGCGCATGCTTCTATGGAGAGAGGCATTCAACTTAGGCCTCGGTTATTTGATGGCCTTAGGGGGAGGGGCCCCTCTGCTTTCGCTTACTGCTATTTAGACCTTCAAGCTTTCGGCACCATCAAGCCTTCAAGCCAAAATCTATCGATTTTCGCTCTTCAGACCGCTGATGCTATCTACCCTGCTCGGATTCAGCTGTTGTCACTCAACAGTCCCTCAGGATTGAATCAGTTAAGGTTTTGCTCATGTATGCCCTCCCTGAGCCCTCTTAGACGATAAGAGTAGGAACACCATATGGAGTCCATTAGGAGATGTTAGTATGGGCTTTTAGCTCTATCGAGTCCCTCTTGAGATGTTAGTAGGGTTGTTCACCTATGGGTCCCTATATGGGCTTTAGGAGGCTAAAAGCTTTTTATTACAACCTTTCCCTTGTCCCATCAACACTCGTCATGAAGTCAAGAACCTCAGATTCCCCACTCTTTAGCTCTTTATTACAACCTTTTGACCGCTTCAACGTAGGTCAAGGCTTCAGGGACCTATCAAGCCGTCAGCGGTCCCTCAGGATTAAATCCGTTAAGGTTTCGCTCATGTATGCCCTCCCTGAGCCCTCTTAGGTGATAAGAGTAGGAACGCCATATGTAGTCCATTAGGTGATGTGAGTATGGGCTTTTAGCTCTATGGAGTCCCTCTTGAGATGTGAGTAGGGTTGTTCACCTATAGGGTCCCTATCGGGGTTTAGGAGGCGCTAAGCTGTCGATTACAAGCTTTTTACCGCATCAACGTAGGTCAAGGCTTCAGGGTCCTATCAAGCCGTCAGCGGTCTCTCAGTGCTCATTCAGCTCACCTTGTAGGACAGAACGAAAGTATTTGATAATAAATATTAATTGTCGTGTCTTTCATAATTGCACAAATTTATTTGATCACACACACTGATGATCATTCAAATGAAAAAAAAAGGAAAAAATGACTATGATTTGGATCAATCAGCCAGGGAGGGCTTCAAGCTCCAGCTAGGGAGGGCTTCAAGCTCCCAGCCTTGCACTTTGGTTAAAAACGTGCGGCCAGCCGTGGCACACAATACGGATTTTGTTAGTCCCTTCTTCTCTTTCATAAATACTTATAGTGGAGCAGGGCGCACCAATGGAGTGGGTTGACAGCTACCTGGTAGTGGATTCACTTGGAGGAAGTCAATTCTGACAGTTTCAGTGGAGAGGCAACACAAGATAGCACATTCCTGTGGAGGGATTTCTTCATTGGGTCAAAGAGGAGCTAGAGTGCTTCACTTCAGTGCAGAGAGCAACAAAGGGAGAGGGCGCACCTGAGTTTGGGCACATCTCTCTCTAGATATTGTGGCAAGGCTTGTGAGGAGCTTGCTATGTATACAGGTTCCTTTGTATTGTATTACTTGTTGTATCTCATGCTTTGATCATCATTATATAGACATATATCCCAAACTGGTTTTCCCCGTGGGGGGTTTTATCCAGGGTCATGTTGACCAAAAATACTTGTGTCAAATTTATGCATGCTTAGAAGTGTAGATCAGCATTTTAAAGTTAAAGATCTAGAGGTAGTGTTATGTGTTTTAAGTTATATTGCATGTGCTAACATTGATATAAGAAAACACTTGCAAGGGCACCTTAAAAGAGCATTTAACCTTCAAAACATTGAGCAGAAAGTGGGATGATTGTTTGTTGTCCTAAAACAGCAAAAGAAGACAGCCATACAGTTGAAACTTAGAGCCATACTAAGGTCAAGGACAGACCTTAGGTGGCAGCCTCATAGGACCTCAAAAAATCTACACAAACCCCTCACCATTATGATTCTGAATTTCAAAGGTGATTTTCCAATACTCATAACTTTCTCATCCTGAATTTGTTTTAATGCAGTTTTTTGCAACGTGTGTTTTACGTGCTCTTCGCACCAATGTTGTTGGTTTATGGAAATTTCATTGTTGTGTGCTTGTTGTCTCTCGTTTTTCTCATTTTCCCCCCACTAATCCTCATTTTTGAAACTTCTAGAGGGCATATCTAAGTCGTTCGAGCAGCTTTCTGAGTGACATTTTTTTAAAGTGTGTTATTTTTTGCGTACTTTGCAGTGGTGCAATTAGTTCCTATGTTAATAGTCATTTGATTTATTTTCTTCAGTATGGCTAGCTCTAAGAAATTTGCTTAACCAATCCTTATTGTTTATCATGGAAGCCCCAAATGTAAGATTTATTGAGAAGTAGGGGACTATGGATATTTATTTTGGGAAAATAAATTGCACCCTTCAATGCCTTAGAGAAAGACGAGATATAACAAAAAAAAGAAACACGTGGACTCATTGGTATGTCCATCTCTAAACATTTGAAGTTTCACCTTCAAGGAATTGACAAACCAGATGAAGCTTAGACCAAACTTGAGCAAGTATTTGGTAAACAAAATGAAATCCGAGCTCATCAACTTGAGAATGAACTCATCGCTTTGGATCCTACAAATTTTGATCAATTGAAGATTATATCTCAAGGTTTAAGACTTTGAGACTTTGCTTGCAGATTGTGGTATGAAGAAGTCTAATGATCAGATGATACTTGCCATCCTTTCTAAACTTGGTGAACTTTACTCTGTTTTTGTTTCTATATTTTATTCCATGAAAGAAGCTTTTGGGGCTTGTTGATGTCCTAATACACACTTGCAAACGTGAGCTAAGTCCGGCTCACTTAGTGTGTCCTTGGAGGCACAATGCCTAGGTTCATAGCCCACGCTGTCACTTTGACCGAAACCTCTTCTGTCTAGGCTCAGTCCTAAGGAAGCCAACGAGGGTAGTCCCTAGTTTCTAGATTAGTTTTAGAGTTAAGTTCTAGGAGTTGATTTTAATTATTTACAAGGTTTAGGGGTTTCTAATCCTAAGATGCACAAGCAGCAATGCAAGATGCAAGGGTTAGTATGTCAAGCAAGACCTTTCCTAGGGCAACTAAGACTAGTGCCTAAGATTGGGCAAGGGGTCAACTAAAGTTATAGGGTGATTCGCTACAAGTAGATTACAAGCTTACTTACAAAAAAATAATCAACCTCAAAATAGATACAAGATTTACAATAGAATGCTAGAGTACAACAAGAAGCTAACCACTTTAATTATTTGGCGTTTGTGCAGGATATAAAAAGATCAAAGCATCATACAACATTTACAATATCAATATCAAGATCCTCATCACCAATACATCAAGATCATCAATACATCAAATAAAGAAGATTAAGCACAAGTATTAAAGATGAAAGACATCCACTCTTGATTAATAAACCCACAAAGTGTTTAGAGTTTTAAGTCCAAGCTTGAGTTATTAAACTTTCTTAAGATTATTATGTTTTATTAAGCTTTTACCAAAGCCTCCTCCTATTGCCAAATAACCGTTGGATGCTCAAGATAGTAAGGCAACGAGGCCCACCCTAGCTTTCACAGTCAGTCCTAAGACCTGAGTACTCCCGGAAAGGATGCATCATGTGCGTCGTGAGATCGTCCCTGGCCTACACCCTTCGTTGCATTCCTCAAACCCCGTTTTAGATGGTGAAGATGGTGGTCTAAGGTACCCTAAAGAGTCTATTAAGCTTATATGTGAATTAGGTAGACTTTTAGGAGTGTTTTAAGAGTTTTATGACACTTTTAAATGTTGATTTAATGACTTGGCCGAAACTCACTTCATCCTTAAAGATGTGTTGATTAAGTTTATGAGATTAAGAGCATTAACACATACAATCTATGTGGAAGCAAGTCACTTGATTGCACAATTAGATAGCTTGTAAAGCAAAGAAAGAGCACAACAAGGGCAAGAACAACTTGCTAACTAATAGAAGAGAGACAATAACACTTATATTAGGTTTAAGAGCATTGAGATATGAGCATTAAGTGTGAGAAAGAAAAAGAAATTTAAGTGCTTGCCTACTTATCAACTTATCAATGAAATTACTTAGAGCATATGGCAAATGGCACTAAAAAGATCTATGCAATAAAGAAGAACACCATCCACTTATTGAAGCATTAAATATTAAGGATTATAGATCCAAGCATGTAACATAAAGATAAAGACTTGTAGTAAACTAAGCATGCATGAGATCTAGTTAAGTTGATTATGAGGCCCAATAGGCTTAAGCTAGAGAATTATTAAGTGTTAGATCTAGATCTAGAATATTTAGAGCATTAACCAATTAGATCTTCAACCACAAATTAAACCCTAACCCAACCTTTTGGGGTATTCCTCTCCCAAATAGATAGGCAATTAATTAGCTTGCTTACTCAGAAAAATATTGAGGAAAGAGATAGAGACAAGCAAGCAAGAAAGAGGCAAGCAAAAGGAAGAAACCAACAAGCAAACCAAGCAAACCCTAATCCCCACATCCTAGGGTTTGGGAGATGCCTTTCATCTCACAAACCCTCACGTCCTAGCTCAAAAAAAAGGCAAAAACAAGGAAGGAAAAGCAAGATCTAAGCAAACCCTAGCTACCTCAAGGCTCACTCGTGGGAGGAGGCCGTACCACTCCTTCTCCCACAACTATGAGCCACTACAAGTAAGCAAGAAGGAGAAAGAATGAAGAAAAACACTAAGAAATTGAAGAAGGAGGTTGAGAAATAGCTATCAATCCCTTTGGGGGGTCTTTGAGTGTTGTGTGGATGCCTTTGGGTAGCCAAAACCCCTCTCAACCAGATCTGAACCTGCAAAAACCAGCAAGCTATGCTTGCTGGAAATGTTACACACAACTATACAAATGAAGAAGAATTTTGTTTTTTTAGGGCAAAATTTTTCTTGGAAAAAATTTATGAAAAATTATATTTTGGTGACCATAATACTATGTTAAGCTAGCTGAAAATGTATGTATGGAATGAAAGCATATAGAGAAAGAGCAATAGGTGGAGAAAGAGAGGAGTGTATGTGAGTCTCAAAGAAAGACTTTTACTCAAGGCACTTCTAATGAAACCCTTGAAGCCAACCTGCAAGATCTAACAAAAAATGGCATGCATACAATAGATAATATGAATGGTTAAGCTAACAAAATGAAATACTTGCACTTTATCTAGCTAACCACGCATATATAGATCTACAAGACTACTCTTTGCAAAATCTACTCAAATAAAATACTTTACCTAAGATCTACCTATGCATCCATCATATTAAACCAAAACAATGTTACCTCATGTGTTGTAAGAACCAAAATACTTGTAGCTCTTCCCAAATTCCTCCAAAGTTTCTCCTTTATTATTACTCCAGAAAGTGGATCTTGGAGAAATACTTGCTCCAAAACCCTAGGGGCCAAAGAATGGAAATGAATGGAACTATGAAAGAGAGAGAGAGAGAATGGAAAATCAAGTAGCATAACAATAGCTCAAGATATGGTCAGTTGGGAGTGAGGAGAGGGATCTATTTATACTTGGAGAGGCAAACCTACCTCTCTTGGATCAATGTCAAGTGTCCACCACCAAGCACAAGAGTAGATCTCTAGGCTAGGGCGCACCATCTAGGGTTTGAATCCTAGATCTAGGGTTTAGAAAGGTGTGGGAGGTGTTGGGATCACACAAAAGCAAGTGGAAGGCTATGGGATTCGTGCTAGGGGAGTGGAATAATTTTTTAAATAATTTTTAAAATTATTTCTAGAATTTTCCAAGTGGAGGGGGGCGTAACTCCTCTTGGAGGGCACACCACTTGGGGGAGATGGAAAGGATGGAGGTGTTGGGATGAGGGAAAAGGTGTGGGATCACCTTAGGGTGAGACGTGGGGGTTAAAGGAAGGGAAAGCACAAGAGAGGGGGTCCCACGTAGGTCACAACGACCCATCTCCAAGAAAAAACGTCAATCCCCCTAGGGGGGCGTAACTTTTGAGTGTGGTGAGAGGGTAAGGGTGTTTAAAGGGTTGAAACAAGGTTGGATGGGTAGGTTTAGGTTTAGGGAGTCTCTCTCCAACTTAAATCCATCATTTAACATCCTTTTAACTCATTATTACAATTTTACAATTTTGCCATGTTTGGACTTTAGCAATTAAAATTGTTGTTTTAGATTGACTGACACTCTGGGTGGACAAACCCATAGCAAAAGTTGCCCGACTGAGCTGAAACTTGGTCCATGGATGTGGGGGGTGCAATTCCTTTTTTTTTTAGCACAAATTCCCCTATCAAAAGTCCAAGGACCTAATTTTTACAATTTTTGCTCAAAAACAATTAATTAATTAAATAATTAAACCTCCAAACTTAGGGAAATTTAATTAAAAATTAATTAATTAAAAAAACTAAATTAGACTCTATGGAATTCCGCGAGACTCTCTAAGATGTCTTGCATGGTCATTTACAATCATTCCCTATAATAGTTACCAAAAGATAAGCCCACTAGAACGCCATTCACCACTTTGGAGGAATTATTGCAAGTGTGAGGGAAAAACTCAAGGGAAATCAGTAAGGCTGAAAAGCCCAATTGATAACCTGAGGATAAAAAACCCTCGGTGAAAGGAACTCTCCCAGTGAACCGATCCCAAGGTAACTGACCTAGACATGACTCATGCAGACCTATTACATTATTAACCCACGCAGGGGTGCGGAAATTCCAATTACAAAAGAAGTGTTGGGGCCAAACACTGCCCTGTAGGACCAAAATCTTCAACAAATAAGCATCTGGTGATGCATCTCTTCATGGCACATGAGTTGACCACCTGTGTTGGAGAGGCGGTCAACTAGGCTACTTATAAAATTCCTAGTTTGATGTCATTTTTTGATCAACTAACGAGGGACCAAGACAAGCTCTTGCACATTAATGTCATTTATGCGGATACCAAGAATAAAGTCTCGGTAGTGTAGTAGAAGAAATGTTCCAAGAAGAAGCAGTCCAAGAGCAAAAGGAACAAGGGTGCCAAACAATGTGACTATGCTCCAAATGTTGAACAAGCAACGAACTCCGAAAGAAAGGAGGTTACCAATCATTGTAGCTTTTGTGGATGAGATGGTCATCTAGAAACAAATTGTTGAAAGAAGATAGAAGCATTGGAGGTAGGCTTAAAGCAGCGCAACATCAACCTTCTCCTCCTTCTCTTTCTTCTTCCTCTTCCTTAAGACGAGCTCTTTCTAGTAACGCTTATTCCTTCAATGTAGAACCTACTCTGTAAGTGAATGGATTATGACGGCTTCATTGTAACACCACTTAAATTTTGTGTTTTAGTGTTAGTAGGCCCTTAGATTTTTTAAGTTTGAGAACTATTGTCTTTTATGTACCTAAACATCTTCCAACCTACTCAAAAGGTCTTTTTAGGATCTCCAAAGCATGTAATTGCCATTTGTTGTGTTGATGATTTTTTCTAGGTTGTTTAAATTTGTCAGCTTTGGATCTGTTACCCTCCCAGGCTAGGGGTAACTAAGGAGATGATGTCTCGAGGTTCGCAAGTTGAAGACATGGAGTGTCGAGAGCCAAATGAGCAGGTAGAGCCCCTCCTCTCACCACACATCACCATTCATCGACAACAGCAGCGTCCACCACACTAGCAATGGCCCAAAAGGGACAACAGGTCTTGCTTCATGAGGTAACAAGTTTGGTCTAGTGGTAAGTGTCACTTTAATAATTCAAGCATTTGAGCATGTTGCAAATAGTCCTTCTTGATTATGAAAACGTTTGCTTGGAAATTATACCTTTTGCCTCATTTCACCTTGGTGGTTGACATGGTTTCCTAGTAAGTGGGTCACCCTCAAGGAAAGGGTTGCTACTAGGTGGTCCCTTGAAGGGTCATCATACCATTCCCGCACATACTTGCCACTTTCCACACCTCTTCCCTTTCATTTCCTCATATTTTGGGTTTTCGGGCTTATTGACTCCAAGAGGGGCTTGTACCTCATTTAATGGGAAGAAGGGAGCTAAAGGCCCGGAGGTGTTGTAGCTGGTAAAAGTTAAAAGCCATAAATTTATCCTTCTAAATGCTCGCACTAAGGTCCTGAGAGCAATAAAATGTTGCTCCATAAAAAATAAAGGACCTTTAAAAAAGAAAAACACATAATTAATAGATGTCCCACTTGATGGGGGAATGCATTTGCAATGTCTTTTAATTTTCAGTGCATATGGCACTCAATATGTTCCTAACTTCAAGTGGTATTGCAGTGCTCTTTACTTTCCATTGCACATAGCACTCAATGTCTTGGACCATAATAAATTAACGACAATAAAAGGGCTTGGAAAAATGTTGCATTGCAAACGAAGGATGCAGCACACCCTCCACAAAGGCACACCCATAAATGAGACAATATGAGCCTTTGATATGTCAAGAACCCCATGCCCAAAAGTCATACCCCCATCCACCTCATACTCATTACATGACTTAGAGAGGGTCTTCTTGGGAAACACTCCTTGACTTGGGGATTGATCTACCCAATAGGGCACCATGACAACCCTCCCATACTTAAATTTGGAAAATTTTATAAGGTCTTTGATCATTTGTTTAGTTTGAAAAGGGGGGAATTGATGCACATGTTTGAGTGGTTCCTTTATTAAATGTGGCTTACTTGGCATGATACATGCGACTTGTGGACCCTTGGAGGGCGTACTTGTTTGTCTTTGTAGGACATTGCTCAGTGAAAGCTATCCATGGAGAAATTATACCATTTTTTACCTTCATGGTGGGTTGAAAACCCCAAGGATGGACGCCATACCCCACTGGATGGGCAGAGGACCTCGAAGCCTTTGTGTGCAAAGGATAAAGGACGTTGCCTTTGGAGGCACTTTAACAACACTAGAGGATGACATCATGGCCCTTTGCACTTGGATGTTGGCCTTTGGAGGCCTAGGACGTCACCTCCTAAGCCCTTGACGTCATTTTGAGGCTAGGGTTTTGGGGGCCTTGATGGTTCCAAAGCTAACGTGATGTGATTTGAAGGAAGAAGATGCATGCAATGACACTCTAGCACATGAGAGCTTGACACATGGCCTTTGGAGGCCCAATGATCTGCTTCTCGAGGCTCAACATCTCACGTTTAGGCCTCATGTCACCCTTCTAGGGCATGACATCACCCTTTTTAGGGTTTTATCTTATGTAATTTTATTATTTGCAAATTGTAAGAGCACATAAAGGGGGTCGACCCTCTTTTAGTTTATTGTTGACATTTTTATGTGGACAAATTGGTTTAGATAGCCTCATAAATAGAGGCCATCTCTTTTTCATTTTCACATATCATCACTTGAGAATTACATACTCTTGGACTAAAATTTTCGCCCTCCTTGGCAATTCGCTATCTCTTGTCTCTAGTGCAAAATGGATGGAATGTTTTTCTATTGGTGGAATAAAGGCTAGCAACTTCTCTTGGATGCTTGTTCTTGGCAATTTGGTGGAATATCTTTGATAAGTAAGGGTTTTGCATGCTATCTCTTGGATTAGGTAAGGAATTTCTGCAATTTTGTGTGTTTCTTCTTGATTTCAAGGTTATTTTGTCAAACCCTTGGAGGAGTATAAGAGAAAACACCCTCCATCTGTTAATGTTTATGCCATTATTATAGTTCTTTGCATTTCAATAGATAAGAGCATCATAACAACAAGATCACTGAGAAATACACATTCACAAGAGACACAGAATTTATCCTGGGAAACCCTCTAGGGGAAGAAAACCCAGCAAAAACTTCCTTATCATAAATAGCTTATACAATGTTCAAGAGATAACTCAAACCAATAC
>SNQJ01S0040686.1:107618-127804 GCA_010110895.2 Picea sitchensis | reverse complement strand
TAGTCCTTAACATGGTGGATGACCTTGAGGAGTGCAAAAGTAATCTTTTCCCTATCGGAAAAATTAAGGACTGAAAAATACCCTTCGATCTGATTCAACCATTTATCTACAAAATCCGCATTTTCAAATAATGGAATATCAAAATTTAATTGTACCTTGAAGGGGGTTGCATGGCTTCTTGATAAAGATGTGTCTCCTATGGGTAGCCTCTGAAGGATCTGTGCAAAGTTGTCCATCATTTCATTGCTTTGTCGCACAAGGGATTCCTTGAGCAACAGTTTAAAAGGATCTCCTTCTCCATCATATTTATTCTCTGCCCCCATGATTTTTTGTCGAGCTCGGCGTGACTGATCTTACAAAGGTGTGACTGGTTCAAGTCCCAACTTCATGTACCCAGATCTTCTCGGGGACATGCACAAAGAAAAATAAATGAATATAAGACCGCTCTGATACCACTGATCCATATTTATGAGTAGAATGAAATAAATAATAGACTGAATATAATAACATAGAGATACGGAGAACAACAACATATATCCAGTGAACAATAAATTCTATTAAATAAATAAAATAGGTTGAAACTGTAAAACTGCAGAACCGAAAACAACTTGTTGTAATGGTGGTAGCTATCTCCGAGAAGAGATGCAGCTACTACGCGCATCCGTCTGGGTAGAATGATTAAAATGAGGCTCTAGATTCCTTTTTAACATTACTCATGAATGCTAAAACCTAGACATCCAAAAACCTAAGCCTAGGAGATGAAACGCCAAAAGTTATGTGGGCCCCGATGGGTAAGTTGGTACCTCAACTGCTCGGGGTCATAACTTTTGTATATGACATTCGTTTTAGGCGCGTGATAGCCCGTTGGAAAGGTGTTTTCAAGAACTACAAATTATGCCATCAAAATCTAACTTTGTCTATAGTTTGACTGTGGCAAGCCAAAAAAACACTATTTAGGGCCCCAAAACAGCCCTATAAGTATAGAAAGATGTACTGACATGAAAAATTCCAAAATAATCCAGTTGGATTAGGAGGGTGGCCACAAATATTCACTTGGAAGCTGTGTAGGGCTTCAAACAACCTCTAAAGTGTAGAACCCATAATTACAAAGAATTACAAAAGAACATGTTGAACTAAAACTGTCAAAAGGAGCTAGTTGGAATAGGTGGGTAGCTACCAATATCCACCCGGATCAAGCCAAGATATAGATCATTATTGAATGGCCAGCCCCAACCACACTCACTGAGCTTCAGATATTTTTAGGCCTTGAAAATTTCTATCGCAGGTTTGTGTTGGGATTCTCCCATATTGCATGGGCCCTCAACCAAGTAACCAGGGGTGGTGGTAAGGAAAATTTCATGTGGGGCCTGTCACAATAACACGCATTCGATGATTTGAAGAAACGCTTGTGCTGAACCCCAGTGATCTCATTACCTGACCTAGAAAAACCCTTTAAGATCAATACATATGCTTCAAATTATGTTGTGAGAACATTTCTCACTCAGCACAAACACCCTATGGCCTATCATAGTGAGACACTATCAGATGTCGTCTGTAAGTACCCTACTTACAACAAAGAAATGTACTCCATTGTGAAATCCTGTCACCAGTGGAGGCATTACATTCTCAGGAAAGAGACAATCATCCACACCGATCATAAGCCACTGTAGTTCATGCATACATAAGGAAAATTGTAGAATGAACGTCATCAAAAGTAGTCCACACTCTTGCAGTAGTTCCATATCAACATCAAGTATAATACAGGGAGCACCAACCGCGTCATTGATTGTCTCAAACACCCTCCAGTTGCAGAACTCACCAGGGTGATAAACTCATGGGGCCATGAGACCTCCGGATGGCCCCAACTCTATGAGAGAGACCCTGTCTTCTTCGCCACATATAAGATGCTGGGGACAAACACAACTATCAATTATTTCCATATTCAAGATGGGATGTTGTGCCATCTGGGCCATCTCTACGTTCCATAAAGAGAGCAAGTGAAGTTGATTTGGGAATCCCACTATAGTCAGGTGGAAGGATATTTAGGTGTAGAAAAAACAATGGAAGTGTTACAACAACATTTCTGTTGGCTGAAAATTCGAAAGGATGTCAGCAAGTATATCAGGTCCTGCACTTCCTATGCCATTACCAAACCAACCATTAAGAAACAAGGCATGTACACCCCTCATCCTACTCCTAACAGGTCTTGGGAATCCATATTGATGGAATACATGCCGGACCTTCTGTCAACCAGGTGGGGAAATCACTGTGTTTTTGTCGTGGTTGATCATTTTTCTAAAATGGCGATTTTGGTTGCCTGCAAGAAGATCATCACAACAAAATCCACTGATCCACTCTTCTTCGAACGAGTGTGGATACATTTTTGGGTACCACAAACCATCATCTCAGATCAGTACAGTTAGTTTCTTAGCACATTCTAGTTGAGCCTTTGGTCACTGTTGGACACCAAGCTCACCAAATCCACTTCCTTCCACCCCTAGACGGATGGCCAAACCGAGGTCATCAACCATATGATCATGCATATCCTACACATGTACAATTCCAAGAATCCCCACACATGGGATGAGAGTATTCCCTATGTTCAACACAACTAAAAAAGAGGCATACATAACTCAACCAGCCACAACCCCTTTCAGGTGGGGTTGGGATTTCAACCATTGGGTTCCATGGATGTTGCACTACCCCTTGTGGCCACCCGGGTAGACTCGTTCCATGCTCAAATTGAATCCGACAAAGCTAATTGATTCATTGAGCGGATCCAACACATCCACCAACAAGATCATGATATTTTACAGAAGTCCAATGCTAGGTACAAGCAGCGCCATGATCAACACCGGGTGCCACACAAGTTTCAGGTGGGAGATAAAGTTTGATTGCACTTGCAAAAATAATGTCTTACGAGGCCCCATTGAAAGCTTCACCCACTCCACTATGGAACTTACACCATCACCAAGGATGTGGGTGATAATAATTTTGATCTCAACATTCCTCCCTTCCTTGGCTTGCATCCAGTATTTAATGTGGACCTCCTTTGGCCATATTTTCCACCACTATTGGACACCTCAGAGATAGCAGAAAAATTGACACCCACATAGCTCAACCCTAACTTCATGGAATAGGAATCCACTGATCATATTGTGGACAAACAGGTCAAGGGCACTCGCCACCAAAGGATCTAGCTTTATCATGTTGTTAAAGTAGGGAAACTCCTACACCAAGGCAAGTGGCTCACCCGAGGTGAAATTCAACATAAATTTCCTCATCCGATGGGGGAAATCAACGCAATGGAGAACATTGCTTTCTAAGGGGGGAATATTGATCCAGGTGGATATTGGTGGCCACCCACCTAGTCCAACTGGGTCACTTACAGATTTCATCTTGGCAGTTTCATTTTTCATCTTGGCAGTTTTTTTTCTAGCTTTTCGGGTCTTAAAATTCTAGGGTCGTTTTGAGGCCTTAAACAACGTTTTTTGGGCCTACCAAAGTCACACTATACACAAAGATAGAGTGTGACAACATAATTTGTAGTTCTCGGATGCAAATGTTTCCACCCCAGGAAGTTGATGTACTAATTTACCCCAACTGGGCGCACATGACTTTTGGTGCTTCATCTCCCAGGGTTAGGTTTTTGGATGTATAGGGTTTTGGCATTCATTTTTTATGTAAAAATTCCTTTGGATCCTCATTGTACTCATATTGTTGCGAATGAGAGCAACCGTCACATCTCTTCTCAGAGATAAACTGCCACGATTCTAGCAAGCTTGTTTCAGTCCGCATTTTACAGTTTCAACATATTTCTTTATTAATAAAAGCCAAGTTTTATTGTATTTCTATTATTTTTCATTGAATCTATGTGTTAATAATATATATTTGTATTCATTTCATTCTGCTCATAAAATCTGGATCACTAGTTAGCACCCAATTTTGATTCGATGTCGATGCTATGATTTCTTGTAGGCTTGGGAACCCTCCTATAGCCCCACCATAGCTTGATGTTGAGACTCATTTTCCTCTCTTCATCTATATTCTAGCCATATCTCGAGGGGGTTCCTGATGTTTTATGTTTCTTTACAGTCACTTATGCATTTTCTTCTTGCGTCATACACACCATTGTTGCACTACCATTTGCTAAGATCTCACTTATTGCTATTGCAATGGCCCTTGCCCATTTTCCTCTTGCATTATTTGGCCTCTGTTTTTCATCCACCTACCCATGGAGAGAACCACTACTAAGAGTGGACCTCACTTGATAGTACCCATTTTCATTCATGTTGTTAATCCACGCATTCTCTCCAGATGAGCTAACTTCTACCCCTTTTTTATGCTCGTTAAACCATGAAAAAGGCACTAGATGAGTTCACTTTTAACTCATTTTAGTGCTCACTAAACCATGAAAAAGACACCTTATGAGTATACTTTTAACTCTTTTTCAGGCTCATTAAAACTGAATGAAAAAGATACTACCGAGCACACTTTAATCTCTCTTTCGTGCTTGTTAATACATGGAGACACTAAAAACAAAAAAAATAAAAAAAGAGTGGTTTTTTTACCATTGATTTATTTATGAAATGGAAACATCAGTCAAGTCACCATTGAACATGGAACCTGTTTGAGTCCTTATCTCACAGTTGGTCTATATCTTTCCTAGGATCCATATAAGTAATATGAGTCATAGATACTCCTCTCCCTGGTTACTCTTTCGGTCATCATGGAGAGTGCTTGAATGCCTCCTGCGTTGGTTCACTATATTAGTCCAACTCTTGAGTTTTGTTTCCAAGTCATCAATTTTTCATGCTATATGATCAAGGGAAGTTTAATCCTGAGTCGACCATCTGCTATTTTTTTGACCTTATGAGTTATCCATCTGTGTTTCAGTTGTACTTGGTGATTTTGTCTCTTCACATCATCTCTCGGTGTATGTTTCATGCCGATTGATGGAGGATACATTAAGGCCCTCCTTCGACGGATATTTTCCTATCAACTTCAACACATTATCTAGGAGATGGATCTAGAAACTAGATAGTACCTTGGAGCTTTCAGTCCTCAGTGGAAGAAATCCTCACAATCGAAAGTAGGTTTACATCGTTTATCCTTGATTGATCAATTCTACGAGTGTTCAACATCAGATAATATATTCACACTCGTTAGATTGTACTCTGTACCTTGGGGCCCATTTTCACCATCGGTGGGTTCCCTCATGTCTGTTAACAATATATCTCAATGAATGGTAATTAGACATTTTCTTCCATGCTCAACATCAAATCATATATTCACATGTTGTATAATTGTACCATAGAGGTTTAAGACGAAGACCTTGGATTTGGGGCCACATCATTATCTCACATCACCCCTCCCAAGTTGCGATGGAGTATATCACTTTTTGATGACTACTTTGAAGACTTCGGGGGCACTCTCATTAGTTCTTGATGTCTTCATAATATATACTATGACATATATCCACATTGTGTTTTCTTGTGGCTATGATCTTATTGATGACATGGATCTACCGTGTACTTTTTCATGGCCACAGTGTTGCATTTCATGTCATGATCCGCAGTGTATTGTTTTGGTTGCCATTCTTTGGTTCTCTTCCGATTCAAGGTATTCCTACCTTGGGGATGGTCTATACATGTCTTTATCCTTGGTTTTTGATTGCAGGTACTCTTTGATAAACTACTGACCTCTTTTCTCTCTCCTCACACTGCCTCATATTGGCGACATTTTATTGTAATGTGTTTCAACCATCCATTCCTTTCCCAACATCACACATTAGGGGGCATCTGTTATAGCCTTAATTTCCACCCTATAGTGTTAGGAGTAACATGGTAGAAGATACAAGTTGAGACAACATGTGACAGGTCTCTAGTCATCTATATAACAACATGCGACCATGTCACTAGTTGACAATGTGCAACTGGCAACCACCCCAGTAACCTTCTATATTCACGGAGTTTCAAAAAGGAAAGTGATGGATGCATTGGTTCTTCATGGCATGAGCCTTGGAACTCACAATATTCAAGTCTACATTAGCTTCTAGAAGATATATAATCTCTCCCAAGTCTCTTCCAAGAATCTATATAAGGAGGGCCAATATTGAGCATGAGGAGGAAGAATCATTCATGGAGTTATGCTGCCAAAATATAGAGGTGATTATCCATTCTACATCAGTTGCAGACAAATTTCCTAGCTTGGTTGAAAAGTTGAGGAGAAGCAAATACCAAGGGGAAAGAAGGAATGCATCTACACCTAGAGGTAAAGTGCATTGACGTACTTCTTTCATTTTAATCAATAGATCATTGGTTTTCCCCTATTGATGTTTGTATTTCACTCGCAAATGTTTGGATCTGATTTATTCCTTCATAGATCGGGTTATATCGAAGCTATATATATGATTCTAATGCTAAGAAGAGAAGTAGGAAGGATTTTTTTGTCACTTGTGTGTAGGTAGTAGGTTGAAGGAGTTGTATTGGGATCTATGGGAATACACCAACCAAGAACATGTGAGGAATAAATTTGGGAAAAGGTATGCCATTCCACCATTTCTTGGTTTAATTGTGAATCTACTTGCTTGTTTTTAGGGAGAACCATAGAATTCTACCCCACTATATGTCTAGGATCAATAGGAAGATCCTAGGGAGATATTACTATTTAATTGGTGATATTTTCTTTATAACACCAGGACATTGGAAGAGACCATAAGGAATAAAAAGTACCTTTATGAGAATAATAGAGGAAGACCAACTTTGCAAAAGGCTTTGGATGACAAAAATAAAGGCAAGATGGAGCAAAGAAAGAAAGGTTTTAAGCAACCATCTTATAGAAACAACTCTCAAGCATATCAACAAGGACAACCAAAACAAAATGAGTCCAATATGATAGATTTATTTGGGAAAAGACCAAGATAGAATCCCATAAAATGTTGGGGATGTGAGGGAAACCACTTGTATAGCAATTTCCCTCACAAAGGAGAAAATACGAGTATTGTTCACAATATTAAGGAGGCTGATACAGTTGAGGACATTGGTAGAAGCATGCCAAATGTCTATGCATCCTTGGATAACAAGAAAGAAAAGTATCACTCTCCCATGATTGAAGTATAATATAAGATTGATAATCATCCCATAACCATTTTAATTGATTCTAGATCTATCCATAGTTACATAAATGCTAATATTTTTGAAAGATTTTATTTGCAAATAAGAAAAAATGAGAAATCTTGGTTGGTTCATCTAGCCACTGAAGCTAAGAGAAAGATTATTGAGCTAGTCAAGGATTGTCCAATGGACATGAATGGAATCAACACAAAGGTAGATTTGAACATCATATATTTGGGTTCATATGATTGTTTTATTGGTATGGATTGGTTGGACAAGCATCTTGCTAGTCTTAGACTGCTACAACAAGGAATTCATCTGTCTTGATGAGGAAGGGTAGCAAGGAAAAGTATAATGAATTCCAAGGCCCATATCTATTAAGGAAATTCTATCCATGCAGTTGAAGAAGAGTTTCAAGAAATGATGTCAGATTTATGTAGCCCACATGGAAGAGGCAACCAAAGATAAAATTCCAAGTTTTGAAGACCATCCGGTCCTAAAATATTCCGAGGATGTATTTGGGGAGATTTCAGGGTTTCCGTCAAAGAGAGACATTGATTTATTTATTGATTTGGTGTTGGGAGATTACTCAATGTCCAAGGCTCCTTATAGGATGGGAAAACCAAAGTTAAAAGAATTGCAAATGTAGTTTGAAGAAATTTTGAAGAAGGGGTATATATGCCCAAGTGTGTCACCTTGGGGTTACCTAGTGCTCTTTGTGAAGAACAATGATGGAACCTTAAGGTTTTGAATTGATTTCAAACAACGAGATAAATTTACCATAAAGAACAAATACCCCCTGCTAAGGATTGATTATCTTTTTTATCAGTTGAAAGGTGCAAGAATCTTTTCCAAAATTGACTTGAATTTAGGCTATCATCAAGTAAGAATAAAAGAAGAAGATATCAACAAGACAACATTCAAGACAAGATATGGACATTATGATTTTTTGGTAGTGCCATTTGGGCTATCAAATGCATCATCTATCTTTACGTGTATGATGAATGGATCGTTTATGTAATATTTGGACAAGTTTGTAATTGTTTTCTTGGATTATATGCTCATGTACTCAAATACAAAGGAGAAACATGAGCCACATTTAAGGATGGTGCTACAAATATCGAGGGAGCATCAATTGTATGCCAAGTTAAGCAACTGCATTTTCTATCAAATCAATATTCATTATTTCGGCCACATTATTTCAGAGGAAGGGATATTAGTTGATCCTAAGAGGATAGAATCCATTAGAGGATGGCTAGCACCAAGAATGTTAGATAAGTCATATCATTCATGGGACTTATAGGTTATTATAGAAGATTAATTAAAGGTTTTTCAAAGATTGCAAGCCCAATTACTTATTTGCAAAATAAGGGTGTAAAATTCAAATGGGATTCTAAATATGAAGAAAAATTTCAGCAACTGAAGAATATTTTGACAAGTGCACCGATATTGAATATTCTAGACTCGGATGGAGATTTTTTTGTATTCACATATGCATGCAAGGGAGGGCTTGGTGGAGTACTCATGCAAAATGGGCATGTGGTATGTTATGTGTACAGAAAGTTCAAAGAAAATGATAGGACCTATGCCACTCATGACTTAGATTTGGTAGCCATAGTCCATGCCTTCAAAATGTGGAGGTATTATCTCATGGGAAAAATATTTGAGTTGAGAAAAATTTGAAATATTTATTTGGACATACAACCTTGAATGTCAAACAAGTTACATGGTTGGAATTCCTCAGTGAATATGACTTTGATATAAAAAATATTAAAGGAAAGGACAATAAAGTGGATGATGCACTCAGTAGGAGAGTGCATGAGATGCATTCTTTATCCATTAGCATGTACATGTTTGATTTAAAAGATAGAATTTTAGAGGCCGCAAATTTAGATCAACACTATTTACAAATACAAGAAGCATTACAACAAGGTAATTTTCAACGAGAATTTAAAATTTTGAGCTGAAGGAGGATGGAGTCCTCATGTACATGGACAAAATATATGTTCCAAACTCTAGAGAGATGAAAAATATAGTGCTAAGAGAAATGCACAATGTGTCATATGTTGGCCCACTCAGGATATCATAAATCAATTGTAGTTGTAAGAAGCTAATAGTTTTGGCTATGAATGAAGAAAGAGGTGGCTTATTACATAGTTAGATTCCTAGAATGTCAAAAGGTAAAGGTTGAGCATAGACATTCAACTGGATTACTACAACCATTTTCCATTCCTGAGTGGAAATGGAAAGTTATAGTTGATTTTATTACTAAGCTACCCATAACAGTGAAGTAGCATGATTCCATCATGGTAGTGGTAGATAAAAGAAATATGGATGCACATTTTATTCCGATGAAGAAAACTCATAATAAAACCAACATTGCAAAAAATTACATCAAGGAAATTTCCAGGCTACATGGAGTGCCCAAGGAATTTTTTTTCTGACAGAGATCCCAAATTCACATCAAATTTCTGAAAGGATTTGTTTGAAGGATTTGGGACAAATTTATTTTTTAGTACAACATATCACCCAGAGTCACATGGGAAAACTAAGAGGACTAACAAGATAATTGAAGATATGCTAAGAATGTATGCAATACACCAACCCTCCAAGTGGGGAGAATACCTCCATCTAGTTGAATTTGCTTACAATAATGGTTACTAGACATCATTGAAGACAAGCTCATTTGTTGTTATTATTTTTCCTTTAGGTTTCTAGGGTTCTTGTAGTTTTTAGGGTTATTATTTAGCTTTCTAGGGTTCTTGCATTTTTTAGGGTCATTCTTTAGTGTTTTAGAGTTATTGTAGTTTTTCCCACAGATGGGGTGACATGTGAGCCCATATGACAATCCAAATGGAAAGGGACAACCTCAACACTTGGAAACCCAAGCTCCAAAAGGGAAAAGTGGACAACGCCAAGGGTAAATGGCCTCACCCATCCATTAATTTATTGATCCCTCTGATCCATGCGATGGATCAAACACCAATTCAAGGTACTAGTGAAATGAAAGGGAGTAAATGCTTGTTTGTTTCTGTAGTTATTATGGCCAACTTGCTATGGAAGAAGTGTTGGGTTTATTTGATTATGGTGGGGGTTGATGGATATTAATATTGTGTCTGCCCGAGACTGGTTTGGATGCCTCTCACTCCTCTCCTCCTATTGTTCGCGTAGCTTCCCATCTTCCTCTCCAGAGCTGTGTGTTACGAGGAAAATCTCTCTATGGATAGGGGAAAACCACAACAAACGGAAATGAATGCAAAAATCAACTCTAATATCAAGTATGCTACATAAACAAATATGCTAACAAGACAAGATAAGAGGCCTGCCTCGTCTAGACGTTTGATTAATTCCACCATTGAGCACTTGAATCAAAGAAATATACATGCAAATAGTCCTAAACAACCAAATAACACAAACATATGGTGATAATATATGATGTTAGCACATTCAATAACATAATCCATCAACATTCATAACAAATATGCCCATGGAATAATAATTAAAATATTTTTGAGATGTTAATTGGACGAGAAAAGAGTATTTTTATTAAGATATAATAAACAAAAGTGAGTAAGTTACAAACTTCCGTGTCAGCATGGTTCGAAACCAAGAAAATAAGTTCCTTCCAGCTGGGCCTCCACCACTTCAATCCTCCACCAAAGGCAAGCTGGTATAAGAGAGACAATGAAGTTCTCAATCAATAAGGGAAGAGATTGGGGGTTGAACAATGTGTTCAGACTTAAAGGACAAAGGGATGCAGACTCAATGTGAAGTGAATAATTTCTCCAGAGTAACTTTTCTCTCAAAGTTGAATTATTTCTCCTCTTTTCCGTAGCTCGGATTTGGCCCATTTATAGCCTTCAAATGGAACTGAAGGGTCGAGTAGGAACGTTTCCAGTATATGGAAGGCCAAGGATCATTGATCTTGTGACGTGACATGGAAACCCAACACTATTTTTCAATTTTGGGCACATTTCCCGATGTACACGGGCTATAGTGGTGCAACCTGCCTATACACATGTTGTATAGTAGGCAAGGTGCGTATATGTGGAAAAATTATATTTTTAGCTCTGGGATTTGCAAAAAGGGACTTCAAGTCTACATAGGGAAATGGAAAAAGGCCTTATGTGCAAGATTGCATGGGGTGAGGCAAATCTTGCTATAACAGATGCACCCTAATGTGTGAGGTCAGAGGAGTAGATACGATGGCCGAAATACATTATAAAAACCTAGAAGTGGAGTAATGGGGACCCAACTGGAAGAACTAGTCGCTTATTACAATATGTATTGACTTTGCATATACTGCAGATCCATGTGAAAATATACCAAACAACTTTCCATGGCCATGAATAGGAAAATGCAAATGTAGTTACATGCCAAAGGTTGCCATAGTCACGAACAAGGTCCAGTAAAACCAGTCTCAAAATCAATCTGAAGATATCTATATACAATGGAGTACAATATGATCTCCCCTGATCACTGAAGTCACATAGGTACTGGTCCAATGAAAAGGTAGGAATAGCTAAGGAAAGTTGTGGCTACAAACTGATGTCTTCAAGTCTTCTACACAATCCTCCAAAGGTGCAAGTCTACATTATGTGAATAAAGGAGTTGAAGTCGAACACAATGAGACTTCATTTGATTACCGGTCATTGAGGTATACCATTAACAAACGTGAAACAACCTACTGATGATGAAAGTAGGTATCAAGGCACCGAGTACATTATTACAAGCGTGAATAAAGGATTCGGGGTCGAACACTTGAAGAATCCATTGATGTATTCCCAACTGTCGATGGTGATAGAACCTGCCACTAATGATTGCAAGCCTCTAGGTACTCATAGGACTCTAGGTCTCGTTTCCAGAATAGATGAGATGGAGTCTATGGAAGGAGACTCGTTGAAAGGAGTGCATTAAGGAATATCTCATCATTCAACACGAGGTATAAAGCAGGAGCTTACTGATTTGGAGGAAATTGGACGAAGAACATGTTCACGAACCAACGACTCTATGCATATTTCACGTGTGCCAAGTGCAAGCGGTACACGAAAAAGACCCTCTAAATAACAACCAATGAGGAATAAATGCTGACAAATGAGAGGAAACCACCAATAAGGCTAATGGCATCCAAGACATTGTAGAAATCCCAATGTGTGAATAGATGTATTACCGTCGAACACAAGGGAAACCACCTAGTCAACGACCAATGATGAAATGTCGACTGTCGAGTTCAAGGTTACCTACCAATGAGGAAAGTAGGACCAGGGTGCGTAATAGGAATACAAGTTCATGTGATTTTGAGACAAACTTAGGGTATGGCCGACATGCAAAGTCAAAAGTTCTGAGGAATGGATGACACAGGTTGATAAACATCCTTTGAACAAGAGCATGAGACATATGGAAGACTCTGGAATCATAGAATCAATGATGAAACCATGAGATGCAGAAGGCATCAATCAAACTCTCCATAGGGACTAGAAGAGTAACCAGTCGGGGGATTAAACTCTATGTAATGAGCTCAGATTCTTAAGGCCATGCTAAAACCAAAATTATGATGACAAGTGGACTCAACAATTTTGTGATATGTTCAAAGCCAACACGACTGCTGCCAATATAAGATAATACTCCCTTCTTGCTCGTCTTTTTTGTTTTTGTTTTTTCATAGTCAAAAGAATGTTATGATACAGAGGAGGAAACGAGTGTCGCAAGTAAGCAAAACTAGTTCTAGCAGTGGAACATACCTATGCTCAATGCAAGGAGGTGCATGCGGGAGATGGACACTTGGGGGAATGTTCCCCCCTGGGTATAGGGTGTCAAGTTGAAAAGGATATAGACAAGGCTCTGCTTGGTTGAGGATGCAAAATTGTTGAGGCAAACAGTTTATAACACAAAGCAAGAACCGAAAATAGGCTCAATACTGCAAGCAAGGGCATGGGATGCAATCACAACTTAACGCCAAAAAATTTCCTTTTTCATAATCTTAGTCTACTTGGTTTGAAAAAGGGATAAAATTTTGCCAAATAGACATCCTTTCAAATCCAATTTACGAGTGTGAAAGAGACAAGTTCACTCGACAATCTTTTCGATTTTTGAAAACGAGTCGGAAAAGAGCTTAACCAAGACTCACGACCTTTCAAGTCCAATATAACAAGTGTGAAAGGGACAAATTCACTCTGCAATATTTTCGCTTTTTTAGACGAGTCAAAAAAGAGCTTAAATCAAACTCACCTGGGAGTCCTCTAGGTATAGGTTAGCATGTTTATGAGTGAGAAATGAGGCTCAACATAAAGTCATGTATTAGCTATAAGGGACTCCCGACCCTACAAAAAAAATCTCTGCATGGGCACCAAATGGAGCAGAGGATCTAACTAGGGTACCCATGTTTGGTAAGTCTCTACCATTTGATAATGACACGTCTTGTAGCAGATGCAGGGTTCTGCGTCGCTAAAAAATGGGTTCATACCTAAGGCATATGAGTGACAATTATAGGATGATGCAAGTGTGTATGATGGAACACATATCTATCCTATGTGTTGGGTAGCGAAAATACCTATCTGTAGTTACGAACGGTTGGAATAATGCTAGAAACCACAAGAATCCCTGGCGAAAACTACAAAAACCAATTCAATCCACTGTTGTATTAGTCCATTAGGTGAAAATACTATCCAAAACTATGCAAAGTGGGTAAAAATTTCTATAAATAGTAATAAAAACTAAATTTTACTATGTCATTTGACTTTTTTACCCAAATAGTGAATTTTGGACCAAATTACCTCTGATCTTCAATTGGAGATTGCGGTAACGTCGAGTGATAGAATCAATGACCGCCTGGACCAAGTAATTCCTCTTCCCCTCCTCTTTCTTTCTAGTGGATTACATTTTGTATTTAGGTTTGAATTTTTAAGTTATCTTGGGTGCAAATCAAAAGTCTAGGTGTACGCGGGCTACCATTCATCGGGTCGCGTATACGTGTGATTATACGCGGCTGTCTAAAATAAAAACAACGTAAACTTAGCCCTATACATGACTGTGAATTATTCAGCCCACGTATACATCTGTAAACATAGTTTTTGATGGTTTCTAACTCAAAAAGTGATGTTTCTCTGGCAGGATGGTGCTAGAATGTAGGGAAAGGGAACATTAGAAGGTAGATGTTGTTGTGGAAAGATATCCGGGGGCCCAAATGGCCTTGAAAATATGCGGGTTGTATAAATTTTGGGCACTCAAAGGGATGAGGGCCCAAGTGAGGTTTCTATAGTTTCTCATGGATTACTAGGATCCAGAAAGTGAGAGCTTCAACCTTGATGGGAAACCATTAAGGATTAAAGTCGCGGATATATATTTCTTGACGGGGTTGTCGCGTCAGGGTGAGGTGGTGAACCTCAAATCTCAGGGAGCTGGGAGCGGTATGAATATAGAAGAGTACATAGATTCTCACTGTATAATAGGGACCGAGAAGGTCGGGAGTCAACCCCCCATCCAATCGATGAACAATCTAAGCCTCAAGATTGTTGTCCTCGTTTTGACCTGTATCACGTGATCATCTTTTTTGCACCAGACATCGAGGCCACTTATGTTCTACTCCGTAGAGTGTTTGAGGCCCACAGTGTATTATTGGTGCACCTCTCTACTGGATAATATGAAAATCCAGTTGATAGAATGCAAACAGGGTGATAAGAGGAACTTCGGTTTTGCTTCCATCTTGTGTAGCTTTTTCTTCGAGCGGCTTCCAAGTTTGGGACCTAGAGTTGAGATCATTCCTCAAGGATGTCGCTATCTAGCCATGGCATGGTGGACCGACGTGATGAGACGACAGGGGGAGGTAGGGTGCCTACACCCTACAACGATGATTTCTTTTACTAGTGGAGATGACAAGTCAATGCTTTGGATAACTACCTCTATGCAGGGACCAACTTCAGAGGGGACCCTGACATGCCATTGCCACTAGGGATCACCTACGGGGACATATGTATGTCAAAGTTTTTAAATATTTCATTTTTTTGTATTTTTGTATAGGAAAAAAAATTATTTTTGGGTGATGTTTAAGTACTAACTAGACACGTATATGACGCAGACGTAGGTCTGCAACGGTCGGACAGGATTCCATGACATCGTCGGAGGCACCGGGGAGATGAGGCGGCGGGAGGAGAAGTAGAGAGATTCCTTCAAAACGTGCAGGGCAACTTGTCTCGTTTGACACATAGGATTCCGATGGTTCAAGTAGAGGATCTACCAGAGGCTATGCAGTGGCTGGTGGTTGGAGTACCCAGAACTTGGTGCGAATCTTTTGGCATCTCGCAAACTTCGTAGTTTGCTATCATGACACACATCTGGTGCCACAGGCGTAGATGTCATGGATTTTTTATTATCGGATGTACATTTGTATTGAGGGTGTTGGCCCCAATTTTGTACTATAAACACCATATATTTTTTGAAATATATATAAAACATAGTTCTTCGGCTTTGCTTATATTACAATGTCTACATTGATGAGAATGTTTTCTTTTCTTTAGTTATGTGACAAATACCAAGATAAAACGAAATTAGCATAAGCATCAGATACATAATTAGAAATCCTAGGTATGTGATGATAAGTAATAAAATCAAATTGTCATTCTAAAAGGCGTACACGTAGGAATCGTCAGAGTAACGTAGGGTCGTGCACATGGTAATTGTTGTTCAACTAACATACTACTAATTGGGAATCCAGGCGAACCTCCAAAGAACGAATACCGTGTGAAATTGAATTGTGCAAATGTTCTATAACGACTCTATATTCGACCACATTATTCATGGATGGCCCTAGGCATACACCACCTGAAGACACCAGTAGACCCTCGAGTGATTAAACCACCCAAGTGGCGGAAGCCAAGTTCCGTGTATGACGATTGACTCCATCTGCGAATCCTAACTAGACCGAAGACCCCTTGACATCTGCCAACCAAAGGAAAAATCGATAAACAAGTTGAAGATAAAAATAAAGGGATAAAATATATACACTAAATTACATTAGTATACAAAGAGTTATGCCCAATATTGGGGCTCAAGCGTAATATATTTTCAAGTAGAGCCCATTCCTGGGCTCGGCCAACATGTTCCCTTCATAATATTCTAATTCATAGGCTCCCTTTTCTAAGACACGTTGCACGATATAGGGACCGTGCCACATGGGTTTGAACTTGCCTACCCCCAACGGTTCTTTGGCTTGATCATATAAAAGGACCAATTCACCCTCAACGCACAACTGAGGACAGAAAGACTTATCGTATTGGACCTTGACATGTCTTTTATTCGTTTCGGTAGCCGTAGAGGCATCTCGACACTGCTTGTTAAGGCTCTCTAGGTGTACGAGGCGTCGCTCAAGATCGGAAGTGTCAGGGAGGAGCACGAATACCAATCTAAGAGAAGGTATTTTTCATTCAATAGGTAAGATCGACTCCACACCGTGTACTAACTAGAAAGGAGAAAATCTAGTGGCAGTCTTGACCGAGGTTTGGTATGCCCAAAGTGCGATATATAGCATAATATGCCAGTCAGATTCGTTCTGGCTTACATTTTTTTGCAAAATGGTCTTGAGAGACTTGTTGATGGCCTCTACCTGTCCATTTTCATGGGGGTAGTAAGGGGAATAATGACCATGCTTAAACCCCAACTTGGATGCTAGTTCTTACATCATTTCATTCTGAAAGTGACTGCCATGATCAATGAAAATATCACTCAGGATTCCGAACCTAGCGTTAATTTGATTGAATACAAAGAAGGTGACAATCCTCCCATCTAATTTAACTGCAGGCATGACATATACCCACTTAGTAAATTATTCTACGGCCACGATAATGTGCTAATGCCCCCCAGTTGAAGTTGGGTTCCAATCCACAAAATCCACCCCCCACTTGGTGAAGGGACCGACGATAATGACTAGATGGAGAGGGGATGTATGTGAGCGCATTTTCAGAGTGAACAACTGGTAGGGGTGACACTTCTTGACCACTTCAATGAAATATTTAAATATAGACAACCAAAAATAACTGGCTCGCAAAATTTTCTGGGCTGTCGCAAGCCCGGATAGATGTCCACCACAAGCCCCACTGCGAAAATCATTTAGAACAGACTCAACTTCTTTGTGAGTTAAACAACGACACATGATATTGTCTATTCCTCGACGATACAAAGTGTCATCGACGATAAGGTAATTATTATCTTGGTATTGTACACGTCATTAGTCATCTCGCAAGAGATTCTGAGGGAACTTCAAAGTTTGAAGATAGAGAACAATGTCTCCATACCAGGGGTCAAATGACGAGACAAGAAAAATGTGTTCATCTGTAAAAGAATCAACATGAATAACATCCTCGTCAAATCGTGGGAAGTCGGATATTAAATCTGCAAAGACTAGTGATTTCTTGGATTTCGCAGAAGCGAAAACAAGATCGAATTCTTATAAAATGACAATCCATTTATTGTATTTTCCCCTTATGATACTCCTGGTAAGGATGTATTGAAATGGATTGACATCAGAAACCACAGTAGTTTTGCAAAGTAATATATAATGGCGTAATTGTTGGACTCCATGGATGGAAGCCAAATATAGCTTTTCAACGTGATAATATTTGAGCTTAGGACCGACTAAGTTTCGACTAAGATAGTAGATGACGTGCTCACAGAGCTCATCATCCTCCTGAACCAAAACCATACCAATCATTTCTTCAGACGTGATGACATAAAGAAAATAATCTCTACTGTAGTCCAGAGACTTCAGCAGAGGCGTCGATACCAAGGATTTCTTCAAAGCATCGAAGGATTCTTGGGCTCACTCATCCCAGATGAAAGGGGTTTCCTTATTCAATATACGCATGAAACCCTTAGTAATATTGGCATATTTTACTATAAACCAACGTAAAAAGTTAGCTTTCCCATGCAAACCTTGAAGTTGTCGAATAGTGTGCGGGGGAGGCAATCAAAGTATTGCCTCAACCTTTAACGGATCTACCATGATCCCAGTCTCAGAGACTAAAAATCCTAGAAGATGTCCATACCTATCGCAAAATATGCATTTATGAGGGTTCAACCAGATTCCATAATGACGACATCTTTCAAAAACTAGTCGAAGGTGCTTAGGGTGATCCATTCTCTTACGAGAGTGAGCAGCAAGATCTTCAAGATAAGCTTCGACTATATGATTAATATCGTGGAATGCAAAGGTAATAGCATGTTGGAAGGTTGATCCGACATTTTTAAGGATGAAAGGCAGCTTCCGATATGCGAAAGTACCCCAAGGACAAATAAATGTTGTCTTATGTTGATCCTCGGGTTTAATTTGAATTTGGTTAAAACTTGAAAATCCATCCATGAAAGAAAAAACTTTTCTTCCCGCACACTCATCGAGAATCTGATAGATGAAAGGTGTTGTTGGCACAGGGGCAGACCCAGGGTTCAACGCTACAACAACGCACCAACAAAACCCTAACTACCGGCCCTTTCGGCAACACCTGGGAAGCAGATGAAGTCTCACCCGAGGTAGAGGTAGGGATGGTTGCAGGACTCAGATGTCTACAACCCTAGCTGGGACACAGATCTGTGATTCTAATACTTAACATAGCACTCAACAATTAATATTCATTAGTCTTTAACCCTTTATTCACATTGCAAGTAAAACCCTAATTACAGAACAACACAATATTCATTCAACTCTAAGTTATTTAAGCACTAAGCATGTGTACGCAAGTCATATCTAACATCCATCCATATTAGTAAGCACTAAGCATCAATAGATCTATCTATCATTCATCTATATTAAAGCACTTGAGAAAGAAACACATAAACACATCAATACATCGCACAAAGCATAGCAACACAACATGTACGTGGTTCACCCCCACCCCGGGGCTATGTCCACCAAATATTCTCTTATTTATTATCTTTGGTCAAGCTTCTTATATGCACATAGAATCCAAGTTCTACTTTGCAGAAGATAGGAGATCTGTGCGCACTCCACCAGATCCTCCTTCTTCTAGCTAGGGTACAACACCAAGCCTTCACACAGTCTCTTACAGTTACTTGCACTAGCCTTGCAAGCCTCACACAGTATGCACAATGCACTTACAACTCTTGATCACATAGATCCAACTCTAGCACTTAGCACACTGGCCTACTAGGTCTCTTTTCCCACTTTAGCTACTCATTTATACATTACAAAATAGGCCTAATAATGGGTAAACCCATGGGTCATCATCCCATACCCATTACATAATCCCGAATCCCAAAAAGGGGCCTAAAAGGGGTCAAGATCCCGTGATCTCTGCTTCATCCTGCGCTTTGCCTTCAACAACCCGTCGAAGTCCCAAAATTAGGTCAAACATGACCAAGAATCCTCAAAACTTGGTCAAGGGCCAATAGGCCGCCAACACTCACCTATGACTCGTCTAGAGTCACTCTAATATGATTAGTTCTGCTTCAAAAGCCTCGATCTTGGCTCGAGCTTCTTTGACTTGTTGCTGTGTTACGGCCTCCTGTTCAGCGAACTCTTGTGTGACTTCTTCGGTGATAGGTCCCTCTAGGCGCTTTTCAGCTGTAGTGACGACTTGCTCTAGTTCCACTCCTCGACCTTCGATCTCTGTGAACAGTTGGTAAGCCTCATCCTGTACAGGTTGGATAATTTGAGTTACTTCCATAACTATGCTCTGAATAGTGTGGACCTGTTGCTGGGTAGTGCGCTGCTCCTGGGATCACTTCATTCTTTACACAACTGACAGAAGCATCAACTGAGCCTGTATTGTCTCTGCTTGCTGCTTTACTTCTTGTAGTTGTGAGTCCAATGCCTTCAATTCTGGATTCTCAGTGAGTCTCTCATATGTCTCGGCACTGAGATCACTCAATTGCTTGCATTCTAGGGCAAGGACTTTTATTCTTTCAACTGCACTTCTAGCAGTTGCTTATCTTTGATCCCTTACATCCTGCAGGGTGTCTGGTACGATGCATAGCTCTAAGTCTTCTATTCATTGTTGTAGATGCTGGAGAGATTTTGTGAGCTGCTCTACTTGATGCGTGACTCGATCTTTTTCCTGTGGTTCT
>SNQJ01S0040686.1:64555-97746 GCA_010110895.2 Picea sitchensis | reverse complement strand
AACTACAATTGATTTATGATATCCTGAGTGGGCCAACATATGACACATTGTGCATTTCTCTTAGCACTATATTTTTCATCTCTCTAGAGTTTGGAACATATATTTTGTCCATGTACATGAGGACTCCATCCTCCTTCAGCTCAAAATTTTAAATTCTCGTTGAAAATTACCTTGTTGTAATGCTTCTTGTATTTGTAAATAGTGTTGATCTAAATTTGCGGCCTCTAAAATTCTATCTTTTAAATCAAACATGTACATGCTAATGGATAAAGAATGCATCTCATGCACTCTCCTACTGAGTGCATCATCCACTTTATTGTCCTTTCCTTTAATATTTTTTATATCAAAGTCATATTCACTGAGGAATTCCAACCATGTAACTTGTTTGACATTCAAGGTTGTATGTCCAAATAAATATTTCAAATTTTTCTCAACTCAAATATTTTTCCCATGAGATAATACCTCCACATTTTGAAGGCATGGACTATGGCTACCAAATCTAAGTCATGAGTGGCATAGGTCCTATCATTTTCTTTGAACTTTCTGTACACATAACATACCACATGCCCATTTTGCATGAGTACTCCACCAAGCCCTCCCTTGCATGCATATGTGAATACAAAAAAATCTCCATCCGAGTCTAGAATATTCAATATCGGTGCACTTGTCAAAATATTCTTCAGTTGCTGAAATTTTTCTTCATATTTAGAATCCCATTTGAATTTTACACCCTTATTTTGCAAATAAGTAATTGGGCTTGCAATCTTTGAAAAACCTTTAATTAATCTTCTATAATAACCTATAAGTCCCATGAATGATATGACTTATCTAACATTCTTGGTGCTAGCCATCCTCTAATGGATTCTATCCTCTTAGGATCAACTAATATCCCTTCCTCTGAAATAATGTGGCCGAAATAATGAATATTGATTTGATAGAAAATGCAGTTGCTTAACTTGGCATACAATTGATGCTCCCTCGATATTTGTAGCACCATCCTTAAATGTGGCTCATGTTTCTCCTTTGTATTTGAGTACATGAGCATATAATCCAAGAAAACAATTACAAACTTGTCCAAATATTACATAAACGATCCATTCATCATACACGTAAAGATAGATGATGCATTTGATAGCCCAAATGGCACTACCAAAAAATCATAATGTCCATATCTTGTCTTGAATGTTGTCTTGTTGATATCTTCTTCTTTTATTCTTACTTGATGATAGCCTAAATTCAAGTCAATTTTGGAAAAGATTCTTGCACCTTTCAACTGATAAAAAAGATAATCAATCCTTAGCAGGGGGTATTTGTTCTTTATGGTAAATTTATCTCGTTGTTTGAAATCAATTCAAAACCTTAAGGTTCCATCATTGTTCTTCACAAAGAGCACTAGGTAACCCCAAGGTGACACACTTGGGCATATATACCCCTTCTTCAAAATTTCTTCAAACTACATTTGCAATTCTTTTAACTTTGGTTTTCCCATCCTATAAGGAGCCTTGGACATTGAGTAATCTCCCAACACCAAATCAATAAATAAATCAATGTCTCTCTTTGACGGAAACCCTGAAATCTCCCCAAATACATCCTCGGAATATTTTAGGACCGGATGGTCTTCAAAACTTGGAATTTTATCTTTGGTTGCCTCTTCCATGTGGGCTACATAAATCTGACATCATTTCTTGAAACTCTTCTTCAACTGCATGGATAGAATTTCCTTAATAGATATGGGCCTTGGAATTCATTATACTTTTCCTTGCTACCCTTCCTCATCAAGACAGATGAATTCCTTGTTGTAGCAGTCTAAGACTAGCAAGATGCTTGTCCAACCAATCCATACCAATAAAACAATCATATGAACCCAAATATATGATGTTCAAATCTACCTTTGTGTTGATTCCATTCATGTCCATTGGACAATCCTTGACTAGCTCAATAATCTTTCTCTTAGCTTCAGTGGCTAGATGAACCAACCAAGATTTCTCATTTTTTCTTATTTGCAAATAAAATCTTTCAAAAATATTAGCATTTATGTAACTATGGATAGATCTAGAATCAATTAAAATGGTTATGGGATGATTATCAATCTTATATTATACTTCAATCATGGGAGAGTGATACTTTTCTTTCTTGTTATCCAAGGATGCATAGACATTTGGCATGCTTCTACCAATGTCCTCAACTGTATCAGCCTCCTTAATATTGTGAACAATACTCGTATTTTCTCCTTTGTGAGGGAAATTGCTATACAAGTGGTTTCCCTCACATCCCCAACATTTTATGGGATTCTATCTTGGTCTTTTCCCAAATAAATCTATCATATTGGACTCATTTTGTTTTGGTTGTCCTTGTTGATATGCTTGAGAGTTGTTTCTATAAGATGGTTGCTTAAAACCTTTCTTTCTTTGCTCCATCTTGCCTTTATTTTTGTCATCCAAAGCCTTTTGCAAAGTTGGTCTTCCTCTATTATTCTCATAAAGGTACTTTTTATTCCTTATGGTCTCTTCCAATGTCCTGGTGTTATAAAGAAAATATCACCAATTAAATAGTAATATCTCCCTAGGATCTTCCTATTGATCCTAGACATATAGTGGGGTAGAATTCTATGGTTCTCCCTAAAAACAAGCAAGTAGATTCACAATTAAACCAAGAAATGGTGGAATGGCATACCTTTTCCCAAATTTATTCCTCACATGTTCTTGGTTGGTGTATTCCCATAGATCCCAATACAACTCCTTCAACCTACTACCTACACACAAGTGACAAAAAAATCCTTCCTACTTCTCTTCTTAGCATTAGAATCATATATATAGCTTCGATATAACCCGATCTATGAAGGAATAAATCAGATCCAAACATTTGCGAGTGAAATACAAACATCAATAGGGGAAAACCAATGATCTATTGATTAAAATGAAAGAAGTACGTCAATGCACTTTACCTCTAGGTGTAGATGCATTCCTTCTTTCCCCTTGGTATTTGCTTCTCCTCAACTTTTCAACCAAGCTAGGAAATTTGTCTGCAACTGATGTAGAATGGATAATCACCTCTATATTTTGGCAGCATAACTCCATGAATGATTCTTCCTCCTCATGCTCAATATTGGCCCTCCTTATATAGATTCTTGGAAGAGACTTGGGAGAGATTATATATCTTCTAGAAGCTAATGTAGACTTGAATATTGTGAGTTCCAAGGCTCATGCCATGAAGAACCAATGCATCCATCACTTTCCTTTTTGAAACTCCGTGAATATAGAAGGTTACTGGGGTGGTTGCCAGTTGCACATTGTCAACTAGTGACATGGTCGCATGTTGTTATATAGATGACTAGAGACCTGTCACATGTTGTCTCAACTTGTATCTTCTACCATGTTACTCCTAACACTATAGGGTGGAAATTAAGGCTATAACAGATGCCCCCTAATGTGTGATGTTGGGAAAGGAATGGATGGTTGAAACACATTACAATAAAATGTCGCCAATATGAGGCAGTGTGAGGAGAGAGAAAAGAGGTCAGTAGTTTATCAAAGAGTACCTGCAATCAAAAACCAAGGATAAAGACATGTATAGACCATCCCCAAGGTAGGAATACCTTGAATCGGAAGAGAACCAAAGAATGGCAACCAAAACAATACACTGCGGATCATGACATGAAATGCAACACTGTGGCCATGAAAAAGTACACGGTAGATCCATGTCATCAATAAGATCATAGCCACAAGAAAACACAATGTGGATATATGTCATAGTATATATTATGAAGACATCAAGAACTAATGAGAGTGCCCCCGAAGTCTTCAAAGTAGTCATCAAAAAGTGATATACTCCATCGCAACTTGGGAGGGGTGATGTGAGATAATGATGTGGCCCCAAATCCAAGGTCTTCGTCTTAAACCTCTATGGTACAATTATACAACATGTGAATATATGATTTGATGTTGAGCATGGAAGAAAATGTCTAATTACCATTCATTGAGATATATTGTTAACAGACATGAGGGAACCCACCGATGGTGAAAATGGGCCCCAAGGTACAGAGTACAATCTAACGAGTGTGAATATATTATCTGATGTTGAACACTCGTAGAATTGATCAATCAAGGATAAACGATGTAAACCTACTTTCGATTGTGAGGATTTCTTCCACTGAGGACTGAAAGCTCCAAGGTACTATCTAGTTTCTAGATCCATCTCCTAGATAATGTGTTGAAGTTGATAGGAAAATATCCGTCGAAGGAGGGCCTTAATGTATCCTCCATCAATCGGCATGAAACATACACCGAGAGATGATGTGAAGAGACAAAATCACCAAGTACAACTGAAACACAGATGGATAACTCATAAGGTCAAAAAAATAGCAGATGGTCGACTCAGGATTAAACTTCCCTTGATCATATAGCATGAAAAATTGATGACTTGGAAACAAAACTCAAGAGTTGGACTAATATAGTGAACCAACGCAGGAGGCATTCAAGCACTCTCCATGATGACCGAAAGAGTAACCAGGGAGAGGAGTATCTATGACTCATATTACTTATATGGATCCTAGGAAAGATATAGACCAACTGTGAGATAAGGACTCAAACAGGTTCCATGTTCAATGGTGACTTGACTGATGTTTCCATTTCATAAATAAATCAATGGTAAAAAAACCACTCTTTTTTTATTTTTTTTGTTTTTAGTGTCTCCATGTATTAACAAGCACGAAAGAGAGATTAAAGTGTGCTCGGTAGTATCTTTTTCATTCAGTTTTAATGAGCCTGAAAAAGAGTTAAAAGTATACTCATAAGGTGTCTTTTTCATGGTTTAGTGAGCACTAAAATGAGTTAAAAGTGAACTCATCTAGTGCCTTTTTCATGGTTTAACGAGCATAAAAAAGGGGTAGAAGTTAGCTCATCTGGAGAGAATGCGTGGATTAACAACATGAATGAAAATGGGTACTATCAAGTGAGGTCCACTCTTAGTAGTGGTTCTCTCCATGGGTAGGTGGATGAAAAACAGAGGCCAAATAATGCAAGAGGAAAATGGGCAAGGGCCATTGCAATAGCAATAAGTGAGATCTTAGCAAATGGTAGTGCAACAATGGTGTGTATGACGCAAGAAGAAAATGCATAAGTGACTGTAAAGAAACATAAAACATCAGGAACCCCCTCGAGATATGGCTAGAATATAGATGAAGAGAGGAAAATGAGTCTCAACATCAAGCTATGGTGGGGCTATAGGAGGGTTCCCAAGCCTACAAGAAATCATAGCATCGACATCGAATCAAAATTGGGTGCTAACTAGTGATCCAGATTTTATGAGCAGAATGAAATGAATACAAATATATATTATTAACACATAGATTCAATGAAAAATAATAGAAATACAATAAAACTTGGCTTTTATTAATAAAGAAATATGTTGAAACTGTAAAATGCGGACTGAAACAAGCTTGCTAGAATCGTGGCAGTTTATCTCTGAGAAGAGATGTGACGGTTGCTCTCATTCGCAACAATATGAGTACAATGAGGATCCAAAGGAATTTTTACATAAAAAATGAATGCCAAAACCCTATACATCCAAAAACCTAACCCTGGGAGATGAAGCACCAAAAGTCATGTGCGCCCAGTTGGGGTAAATTAGTACATCAACTTCCTGGGGTGGAAACATTTGCATCCGAGAACTACAAATTATGTTGTCACACTCTATCTTTGTGTATAGTGTGACTTTGGTAGGCCCAAAAAACGTTGTTTAAGGCCTCAAAACGACCCTAGAATTTTAAGACCCGAAAAGCTAGAAAAAAAACTGCCAAGATGAAAAATGAAACTGCCAAGATGAAATCTGTAAGTGACCCAGTTGGACTAGGTGGGTGGCCACCAATATCCACCTGGATCAATATTCCCCCCTTAGAAAGCAATGTTCTCCATTGCGTTGATTTCCCCCATCGGATGAGGAAATTTATGTTGAATTTCACCTCGGGTGAGCCACTTGCCTTGGTGTAGGAGTTTCCCTACTTTAACAACATGATAAAGCTAGATCCTTTGGTGGCGAGTGCCCTTGACCTGTTTGTCCACAATATGATCAGTGGATTCCTATTCCATGAAGTTAGGGTTGAGCTATGTGGGTGTCAATTTTTCTGCTATCTCTGAGGTGTCCAATAGTGGTGGAAAATATGGCCAAAGGAGGTCCACATTAAATACTGGATGCAAGCCAAGGAAGGGAGGAATGTTGAGATCAAAATTATTATCACCCACATCCTTGGTGATGGTGTAAGTTCCATAGTGGAGTGGGTGAAGCTTTCAATGGGGCCTCGTAAGACATTATTTTTGCAAGTGCAATCAAACTTTATCTCCCACCTGAAACTTGTGTGGCACCCGGTGTTGATCATGGCGCTGCTTGTACCTAGCATTGGACTTCTGTAAAATATCATGATCTTGTTGGTGGATGTGTTGGATCCGCTCAATGAATCAATTAGCTTTGTCGGATTCAATTTGAGCATGGAACGAGTCTACCCGGGTGGCCACAAGGGGTAGTGCAACATCCATGGAACCCAATGGTTGAAATCCCAACCCCACCTGAAAGGGGTTGTGGCTGGTTGAGTTATGTATGCCTCTTTTTTAGTTGTGTTGAACATAGGGAATACTCTCATCCCATGTGTGGGGATTCTTGGAATTGTACATGTGTAGGATATGCATGATCATATGGTTGATGACCTCGGTTTGGCCATCCGTCTAGGGGTGGAAGGAAGTGGATTTGGTGAGCTTGGTGTCCAACAGTGACCAAAGGCTCAACTAGAATGTGCTAAGAAACTAACTGTACTGATCTGAGATGATGGTTTGTGGTACCCAAAAATGTATCCACACTCGTTCGAAGAAGAGTGGATCAGTGGATTTTGTTGTGATGATCTTCTTGCAGGCAACCAAAATCGCCATTTTAGAAAAATGATCAACCACGACAAAAACACAGTGATTTCCCCACCTGGTTGACAGAAGGTCCGGCATGTATTCCATCAATATGGATTCCCAAGACCTGTTAGGAGTAGGATGAGGGGTGTACATGCCTTGTTTCTTAATGGTTGGTTTGGTAATGGCATAGGAAGTGCAGGACCTGATATACTTGCTGACATCCTTTCGAATTTTCAGCCAACAGAAATGTTGTTGTAACACTTCCATTGTTTTTTCTACACCTAAATATCCTTCCACCTGACTATAGTGGGATTCCCAAATCAACTTCACTTGCTCTCTTTATGGAACGTAGAGATGGCCCAGATGGCACAACATCCCATCTTGAATATGGAAATAATTGATAGTTGTGTTTGTCCCCAGCATCTTATATGTGGCGAAGAAGACAGGGTCTCTCTCATAGAGTTGGGGCCATCCGGAGGTCTCATGGCCCCATGAGTTTATCACCCTGGTGAGTTCTGCAACTGGAGGGTGTTTGAGACAATCAATGACGCGGTTGGTGCTCCCTGTATTATACTTGATGTTGATATGGAACTACTGCAAGAGTGTGGACTACTTTTGATGACGTTCATTCTACAATTTTCCTTATGTATGCATGAACTACAGTGGCTTATGATCGGTGTGGATGATTGTCTCTTTCCTGAGAATGTAATGCCTCCACTGGTGACAGGATTTCACAATGGAGTACATTTCTTTGTTGTAAGTAGGGTACTTACAGACGACATCTGATAGTGTCTCACTATGATAGGCCATAGGGTGTTTGTGCTGAGTGAGAAATGTTCTCACAACATAATTTGAAGCATATGTATTGATCTTAAAGGGTTTTTCTAGGTCAGGTAATGAGATCACTGGGGTTCAGCACAAGCGTTTCTTCAAATCATCGAATGCGTGTTATTGTGACAGGCCCCACATGAAATTTTCCTTACCACCACCCCTGGTTACTTGGTTGAGGGCCCATGCAATATGGGAGAATCCCAACACAAACCTGCGATAGAAATTTTCAAGGCCTAAAAATATCTGAAGCTCAGTGAGTGTGGTTGGGGCTGGCCATTCAATAATGATCTATATCTTGGCTTGATCCGGGTGGATATTGGTAGCTACCCACCTATTCCAACTAGCTCCTTTTGACAGTTTTAGTTCAACATGTTCTTTTGTAATTCTTTGTAATTATGGGTTCTACACTTTAGAGGTTGTTTGAAGCCCTACACAGCTTCCAAGTGAATATTTGTGGCCACCCTCCTAATCCAACTGGATTATTTTGGAATTTTTCATGTCAGTACATCTTTCTATACTTATAGGGCTGTTTTGGGGCCCTAAATAGTGTTTTTTTGGCTTGCCACAGTCAAACTATAGACAAAGTTAGATTTTGATGGCATAATTTGTAGTTCTTGAAAACACCTTTCCAACGGGCTATCACGCGCCTAAAACGAATGTCATATACAAAAGTTATGACCCCGAGCAGTTGAGGTACCAACTTACCCATCGGGGCCCACATAACTTTTGGCGTTTCATCTCCTAGGCTTAGGTTTTTGGATGTCTAGGTTTTAGCATTCATGAGTAATGTTAAAAAGGAATCTAGAGCCTCATTTTAATCATTCTACCCAGACGGATGCGCGTAGTAGCTGCATCTCTTCTCGGAGATAGCTACCACCATTACAACAAGTTGTTTTCGGTTCTGCAGTTTTACAGTTTCAACCTATTTTATTTATTTAATAGAATTTATTGTTCACTGGATATATGTTGTTGTTCTCCGTATCTCTATGTTATTATATTCAGTCTATTATTTATTTCATTCTACTCATAAATATGGATCAGTGGTATCAGAGCGGTCTTATATTCATTTATTTTTCTTTGTGCATGTCCCCGAGAAGATCTGGGTACATGAAGTTGGGACTTGAACCAGTCACACCTTTGTAAGATCAGTCACGCCGAGCTCGACAAAAAATCATGGGGGCAGAGAATAAATATGATGGAGAAGGAGATCCTTTTAAACTGTTGCTCAAGGAATCCCTTGTGCGACAAAGCAATGAAATGATGGACAACTTTGCACAGATCCTTCAGAGGCTACCCATAGGAGACACATCTTTATCAAGAAGCCATGCAACCCCCTTCAAGGTACAATTAAATTTTGATATTCCATTATTTGAAAATGCGGATTTTGTAGATAAATGGTTGAATCAGATCGAAGGGTATTTTTCAGTCCTTAATTTTTCCGATAGGGAAAAGATTACTTTTGCACTCCTCAAGGTCATCCACCATGTTAAGGACTAGTGGGATACTTACTCTGAGCAAAGGACCATACAGGAATTTGTAATATTTTTGGTTGTCCCCACATGGTATTCCTTCAGGGATTCCATTAAATAATAGTAGTAGCCTGTTGGGAGCTACGAGGAATAGTACACAAGATGGACCACCCTGCGTCAGGAAAGGGACCAGACGGTACCAGATTTCACCAATACTTTCCATACCCTGTGTACCAAATTGGGTATAGAAGACTCTAAACGACATCTAGTGCTCAAATATCATGGTTTTCTACATAAATACATTCAAACAGAAATGAAGTTTCTATACATTGCATCATTGGGTATGGCTTATAGATATGTTGTCAAGATCGAGCAGAAATTTAAGAAGAAGAGGCGAGAGTTTGGATCTGCCAACTCCTCACAGCCAAAGTAGTTAAAAGTCATCCCCAACCCACAAAAAAACGGACAAAGCAAAGATGGCCACTCTCAGGACAACCAGTCCAATCCGTAACATAAGAATGGTAATGAGAAGTCAAAGAAGGACCCAGGAAAGTGGTGTGAATACCATAAAATCCCTTGTCACAACACCGAAGAATGTTGCTCCAAGAAGTCACTAGGGGTTGAGCTAAAACCTTCCAAGTGAGAGGAATATTCTGACTCTAAATAAAATCCAGAAGGAGGGAAGATGATTATCAATGCCGAACCCAGCGCCACTTTCGCTACCACCAGAGTCGATCCAAGTGAACCAGAAGAACCAGCGGAATGGGAACACCTCTTTCACTCATAGATGTGGGTAAAGGGGGCTCTGCTTCATTTCATTATCGATAGCAAATGTCATAAGAATCTGATCTCAACAGAGGTCGTCAAGTGGCTAGACCTGTCGATGACACCACACCCATATCCCTACACCATCGACTAGCTTTTCCAAGGAAGAGATCTTTGTGTCAAGCAACAGTGTTGTCTTCCCTACGACATCAAGCCCTTCAAAGATGAGGTGTTGTGTGATATTTCTCCTCTTGAAGTTTGTGATATTATTTTAGGAAAACCATATTTGTGGAAGCGACATGTTGTGTATGAGTCTAGACCTCACAGTTTTATTATTACTTTGGGTATACAATTGTAGAATATCCTAGAGGTAGTGTCGCCTACCGTTATTTCTTTAATCTCTGTTAAGAAATACAGTAATTCACAAACCAAGAAGTTCTTCTTCTTTGTGATTCATGCTCATAGTAAGAAAAAGGTCGTCGCCACATCTGTGACCTCTACATAGAGCTTCTCTTTGTAGAAAAATAAAGTGGACATAATCGTGGAAGAGTATAGAGACATCTTCTCCTCACCCATCGGGGTACCGACGCATTACCAAGTCAAGCATCCAAGTGATCTAACCCCCAGTGCACATCTGCCTAATGGACCATTTTATCATTTCTCACTGATGGAAAATGACAAAATCAAGCGTCATATCCAAGATATGTTTCAAAACGGGCACATCATACCCATATCCTCCCCTTGCAGAAGCCCGATTGTACTAGTGCAAAAGAAAGACGGGACATGGCGGCTCTGCATTGATTACAAAGCATTAAAAAAAATCACAGTTAGGAACCGGTACCCAATTCCCCGAATTAATGACCTTCTTGACCAACTCAAGGGGGGCAATTTATTCAAAAATATTGACCTAAAGTATAGCTACCACGAGGTTCCCATTGAACAGATTGATGTATGGAAGACAACTTTCAAATCTAAAGAAGGTCTCTTTGAATTTTTGGTCATGCCCTTTGTCCTAACAAATGCACCTGTAACTTTCATGAGGTTGATGGATGATGTATTGAGACCCTTCACCAAATCTTTTGTGGTGGTATATCTGGATGACATCTTCATCTTCAGCAGAACTTGGGAGGATCACATGCAGCATATTCAATAGGTTTGGAGCACTTTGCGGTGGCACAAGATATATGCCAACTTGGAAAAATGATCCTTTGGCATGAACAAGGTCTAATAATTGGGATACATTTTTTATGAACATGGGGTACATATGGATCCAACTAATATCCAAGTCATTCGTGACTGGCTAGCCTCAACCACACTAACCAAGCTTCAATGCTTCTTAGGACTTGCCAACTTCTATCGACGGTTCATGTTGGGATTCTCCCATATTGCATGGGCCCTCAGGCAAGTGACCAAGGGTGGTGGTAAGGAAAATTGCGCATGGGGGAAGACACAACAATGAGAATTTGATGATTTGAAGCATCACTTGTGCTCAGCTCTAGTAATCTCCTTACCCGATCTGCAACAACCGTTCGATATTGAGACTGATGCATATGACTATGTTGTAGGCACAATTCTCACTCAGTGTGGTCATCTAGTAGCATACCATAGTGAGACACTCTCAGATACTATCCGAAAATACCCCACCTATGACAAGGAAATGTATTCCATTGTATAAGCCTATCATCAATGGAAAAATTACATTTTGGGAAAGGATACAATCATGCACACTGATCACAAGCCTCTGTAATTCATACAGACACAGGAGAAGTTGTAGAATGATTTCCATTAGAAGTGGTCCACATACCTGCAACAGTTCCATATCAACATAAAGTATAAGACAGGGAGGACAAATCATGTCACTCACTGCCTCTGCCGACCTCTCGTGGCTGCACTCACCACTGTGCTCCATTCCTATGGGCATGATACATATGAGTGGCCCCAACTTTATCAACAAGATCTTGACTTCGCCACCACCTATCAGCTCTTGGGTACAGGCAGGAATGTCACCGATTTTCACATTCAGGATGGAATTTTATGCCATCTGGGCCACCTCTGTGTTCCTGCAAGCGAGCGTTCAAAGATGATTTGGGAGGATCACTACATTAGGATGGTAGGATAGTTTGGCATGGAGAAAATTGTAGTCATTCTACAGAAACAATTTTATTTCACAAAACTTTGACAAGGCGTCAGCAAGTATATCAGATCTTGCACTGCCTGTGTCATTTACAAGCCAGCCATCAAGAAGCAAGGCTTATACTCTCCACTTCCTACTCCCCAAAGGCCTTGGGAATCCATCTCAATGTATTACATGTCTGGACTTTCATCCACCAATCAAGGCAATGATTATGTATTTGTGGTGGTTGATCGGTTTTCAAAGATGGTCATTCTCACAGCTTGCAAGAAGAGCATCACATCGGAAGATACTGCCAAGATCTTCTTCAAATGAGTGTGGGTACATTTTTGGATACCACAGACCATCATCTCCAATCGAGACAATAGGTTCCTGAACACATTCTGGTCGAGTCTATGGTTCACTGTTGGACAACAAGCTCACTAAATCCACTGCCTTGCACCCTCAAACCAATGGCCAGACAGAGGTCATCAATCGGATGATCGTGCACATCCTACGCATGTATAACTCTAAGCATATGCGTACATGGGATGAGATTCTTCCCTACGTTCAACATAGCTACAATAGGGCTCTCCATAGCTCCACCATCCATAGCCCAGTTCAGGTGGGTTTGGGATTCCAACCCTTGGGTCCCATTGATGTTGCACTACCTCTTGCAACCACATAGACATAATATTCCCATGTTTAATCTGAGGCCGAAAAATCCACCAGATTCATTGAGTGCATTGAACACATCCACCAACATGTCCATAAGATTTTGCAGAAAGCTAATGCTAAGTACAAGCAACGCCATGATCAACATTGGGTACCGCATAAGTTTCAGGTGGGAGACAAGTTCTGGTTAAAGTTTCAGAAAGAACACCTTATAGGGACCCATCGAAATCTCTGTCCACTTCGTTATGTGCCTTACACTATCACCAAAGTTGTCGGAGACAATTGTTTTGAGCTCAACAGTCCCCCCTCCCTTGGCTTGCACCCAGTGTTCAATGTGGACCTCCTCCGACCATATTTTACACCATTATTGGACACCTCAGAGATCGCAGAATAGTTGAAACCAACATATCTCAACCCTGAATGCATGGAACAGACATCCATTGATCAGATAGTGGACACACAGATCAACGGCACTCGCGAGCAAAGGATCCATCTTTATCGGGTTGTCAAGGTAGGGCAGCTCCTGCACCAAGGAAAATGGATCACCCAGAGCCAAATTCAATAGAAATTTCCTCACCTTATGGGGGTAATCAATACAATGGAGACCAATTCTTCTTAAGGGGGGAGGATGGATCCAAGTGGATATTGGTGGCCACCCACCTATTCCAACTAGCTCCTTTTGGCAGTTTTAGTTCAACACGTTCTTCTGTAATTATTTGTAATTGTGGTTTCTACACTTTCGGGGTTGTCTGAATCCATACACAGCTTCCAAGTGGATATTGGTGGCCTCCCACCTAATCCAATTAGATTATTTTGGAATTTTTCATGTCAGTACATCTTTTTGTACCTCCGGGGTCGTTTTGGGGCACTAAATAATGTTTTTTTGTCTTTCCAAATTCAAATTGTAGATGGAGGCTAAGTTTGACATCATAATGTGTATTTATGGAAAATACCTTTCCAATGGGCTATGAGGTGCCTAAAATGGAGGTCATATTCAAAATTTAGGACCCCGGGAAGTTGAGATACCAACTTACCCATCGAGCCCCACATAACTTTTGGTGTTTCATCTCCTAGGGTTAGGTTTTTGGATGTCTAGGGTTTTGGAATTCATGAGTAATGTTTAAAAGGCCTCTTGAGCCACGTTGTAATCATTTTTCTCAGACGGATGTGCATAGCAGCCACACCTCTTCTTGAAGATAGCTACCACCATTCGAGCAAGTTGTTTTCAGTTCTGCAGTTTTACAGTTTCAACCTATTTTATTTATTCAATAGAAGTTATTATTCACTTGATATTTGTTGGTGTTCTCTGTATCTATGTGTTATTGTATTCAATCTATTATTTATGTTGTTCCGCTCATAAATCCAGATCATGGATGGATACACATTCACCCCATGCTCATCAACAATGTATCCTAGGTACTGGACCATGTCCATGTCGAAGGAGAATTTTCCCAAATTTGCATATAGCTTGTGTTGTCGCAGAGTGTGAAAAACCTATTGAATATGATGCAAGTGTTCTTCCCAATTCTTGTTGTAGATGATGATGTCATCCAGATACACCACCACAAAATAATTGGTGAAAGGCCACAAAATATCGTCCATCATCCTCATGAAAGTTGTTGGGGCATTCGTCAAACCAAAGGGCATGACCAACCATTCAAAAAGACCTTCTTTGGACTTGAATGCATTTTTTGATACATATGTCTTCTCTATTGGGACCTAATGGTAGCCAAACTTGAGATCAATCTTACTAAAATATTTGTCCCCCTTGGGGTAGTCAAGGAGATAGTTGATTCGAGGAATCGAGTACCCATTCCTGACTATCATTTTATTTAGAGCCCAATAATTGATGCAGAATCGCTAGGTCTTGTCTTTCTTCTGCACTAGCATGATTGGGTTTCCACACAATGATTATTTAGGTCGGATGTGCCCCTTTTGGAGAAATTATTGGATCTAACACTTGATCTCCTTGTTTTCTAACAAAGAGAGATGATAGACTTACCCATTGGGTAGCGGTGTGTCGAGGGTCAGATCGATTGAATGCTTGAACTGACAATGCAAAGGTACCCTAGTGGGTGAGGACAAGATGTCTTTGTATTCTTCCATGACCTTATCCACTTGCTTCTGATGCATAGAGAGTTCGGCCACGGAGGCCATGGATGTGGCTACCACCTTCTGCTCACTTTGAGAGAGAATCACGAAGAAGACAAACTTCTCGGTCTGAGAGATGACCTTCCTGCATTGATTTGAAGAGATCAAGGAAATGGAAGTAGGTGGGACTACCTCGGGTATCATGTACAATTTCATGTCCAAGGTAATAATAACACTGCGATGCCTAGACTCATATACAACATGAAATTTCCATAAATAATGTTGGCCCAAAATAACATCACAAACTTCAAGGGGAGAAACATCATACAATACCTCATCTTTGAAGGGCTTGATGTCATAGGGCAGGCGACACTGTTGGATAATGAGAAGATCGCTTCCTTGGAGGAGCCATCCGATGGTGTATGGTTGTGGGTGTGACATTGTCGACAAGGCCAGTCGCTTGAAGAACTCCACTGAGATGAGTTTCTTCGAGATATCGCTATCAAATATCAAGTGCAGCAGAGTACCATTCACCCACATCTGTGAATGAAAGAGGCGCTCGCCTTCTTCTGGTTCATCTTGTTCAGTGGGTTGGATCTTGGTGGTAGAAACAGTGGCACTAGGTTCCGCGTCAATAATGTCTCCCCTTTTATATTTCTGACTCAGATTCGGAACCCACATATGATTTATAAGTTTTCACCTCAGTCACCAATCACTACTTTGAGAGGAAATCAACAGTGTTATGCCAGGGGCACTGATGAAAGTCACACCACTTCCCGGTGTCTTTCTTCGTCTTTCCATTTTTCTTCTTTGTCTATGGATTTGACTGGTTGTAATGAGGTTGTCCATCTTTGATCTTCCCTTTGTTCTATGGGTTGGGGCTACCTTTTCCCTTCTTCTGCTATGAGGGGTTCCCAGACCCAAACTGTCACGTATTTTGTTTAATATTTTGCTCAATTTTGACGGCATATCGATAGACCACACCCAAGGATGAGATGTTCAAAAACTCCATTTATCTCCGGATGTATCTATGCAGACTGTCGCGGTATTTGAGCACTAGATGTCACTCAAAATATTTGATACCCATCTTGGTGCACAAGGTATGGAAGATATTTGTGAATTCTAGCACTGTTTGGTCCCATTCCTTACACAATGTGGTCCATATTGTTTACAGGTCATCATAACTTCCAATGGGATAGTATTATCCCTTAATAGAATTCGTAAAGGACTCTCAGGTGAGTGTGACTGTAAATAATGAGGGTTCCTATGTTTCCTTTTTCTTACAGAAAGTATCCCACCAATATTTGACATCAGGGACGGCTTTGAGGAGCGCAAATGTAATCTTTTCTCTATTGGAAAAATTATGGATAGAAAAATACCCTTCTAGCAGATTCAACCATTTCTCTACAACATATGTGTCTATATGACCTTCAAATATGGGAATATCAAAGTTGATTTGTACCTTTAATGGGGCGGCACCTCCACTCGAGGAATATGTGTCACTTGTTAGTATTCGTCAAAGGATTTGCGCAAAACTATGCATCATCTCGTTCCTTTGTTATGTGAGGGATTCCTCGAGCAACAATTTGAAAGGATTTCATGTCCCGTCATCTTTCTTTTCTCCCGCCATGGAAGGTCACTTGGGCATGCGAGAGCTCTTTTCAAGAAGATAAACATGATCGAGAAACAACTCTTTGTATCCTAGCCTCGTCAAGGACATGCAGTAAGAACGACAAGGAGAAGACCGCTCTGATACAACTGATCTAGATTTTATGAGCAGAACAAAATGAATACAGATCTATAATATTAATACAGAGATTCAATGAACAATAACAAAGATACAGTAAAACTTGGCTTCTATTAATAACGAAATATGTTAAAACTGTAAAATCCAGACTGAAACAACCTTGCTAGAATGGTGGCGAATTATCTCTGAGAAGATATGTGACGGTTGTGCTCATTCGCAAGAAGATGAGTACAATGAGGCTCCAAAGGCCTTTTTACATAAAACATGAATTCCAAAACCCTAGACATCCAAAAACCTAACCCTAGGAGATGAAGCACCAAAAGTCATGTGGGATCCATTGGAAAGGTCTATCTAAGGAATACACATTATGTCATCACACTTTGACTCCATCTATAGTGTGACTATGGTAGGCCCAAAAAACGTTGTTTAGGGCCCCAAAACGGCCTCGGAAGTTTAGGACCCGAAAAGCTAGAAAAAAAAAACTGCCAAGATGAAAACTGAAACTTCCAAGATGAAATATGTAACTGAACCAGTTGGACTAGGTGGGTGGCCACTGATATCCACTTGGATCAACTAAGGCACCCATGGAGAGTAGGTTCTATTGTGAAAGTTGTGACGTGAAAAAATGGAGTGGCTAATGTCGCAACATGACGAGATCGAACCTACAACATTGTGATGGGAAAATGCACAAGTAATAATGAAAAATGGTGTCGCAGGGAAAAACCTATCACTATAAGTCGGTTTCAGAAAACTTACCTCAAGTTTAGTGGAAGTCACCATCTTCGTAAAAAAAGTTCTCGTAATCCTGTCCACACATTTAAACTAGATTTAGGGGTCAAAATGCATATCGAAATCTCAAAAAGGGAAACATTTTTGGATTTTCTAGATATGATATATGCAAAACAAAAATCACTCACACCACACACCTATGTACAAGGCACTATGCATTTGGATGGCTTATGGAAAGTAGATCCCATTTCTAGGATATGACCAAGGACCCTTTCCATAGCTGATGAACTTACAGGTCAATGTCGGCATCGTACGACACAACATGCCAGGGCCATGCCACATAGGAATATATTTTTGTGGCCAAAGATACTCATCATGAGTGGTCTCGTGAGCTATGATAGCTCCTTGATGGGACCCATCAAGACGTGAAGGAGGTACAAAATGTGTATCTTCGATGGAAGGGGAAGCAGATAATTTGGTGGCAAGTTCCTTAAAATAAATCCAAGGATTAAAAGTTTCAATATCAGTAGGTTGACTAGATGCTCTAACAAATTCCCCCAGTCCTAGATCAAGATTCATCATGTTGACTCTCATTGGTTCTGAATTAGGAAGAATATATGCTCAATGATGCTCATGTTCCCTTGGATTATCCATGAAATCCATGACTTATAGGATGGCCTGATCTAAAGGAAACTTGAAATGAAGGAAATAACGTTAACTTGGATATTCAACAACCCATGTGGATGGAGTAGGATGGTCACACTCCATATGAGGATGGAGTTTCTGACCAATCTCATTTGACACTGAAAGTATCATTGGAGAGGAAATACTTACTGCAATGAGAAACATACTAGCTCGATAAGGTTCAACATCCTCGGGACAAGGCACCACCCAAGGATTGGAAGACCCGAGGGATCCACTGGTAAACAAAGAAATAATATTGACAAGATAAATGTGTGGGGGGAGGGGTGGTGGGGGAAGGGGGAAATTTCCCATCAATGAAGAGTCTTCGAACATCCCCACACCAACACTCAAGTAAGAAATTTGGGAATCACCAACAAAGGGTATTTTAGAACCCGCATTAGATCCGATGTCTGGGGTGAAAAATGCTAATTGATTGATAGTGATGATTTTCCATTGGCGAGGGAAATGTAAGACTTGAAAGACTAATGAGGCAATTGATGTCATCTCATAGAACCAAGTACACACGAGTATAATAATGTACTCAAGAGGAGTGTTAACTACCTCCATTGCAATGGAGACAGTCTTACTGCCTAGCTCAATGGAAATGCAACGATAATTCCATGAGGTTGGAACATATGTCCATCAAAGGCTTACAATATGGTCACAAATGTATCTAGCTTATGAGAGCCAATGGCTTTCCAACATGACATGGACATGATACAAGTTGATTCTCCTTCATCAAGTGTGAAGAATGTTCTTCCCCAGTACTCTCACTTTGATTTGAAAATAAATTTGGTGGGAAATCATATGATGAACCTAATCTGAATCAAAGGCCATCAATCTCAACTCTAAGGGATCAACCCCGCCTATTGCAGATAACAAATATTTATGCTGCACAGGGTATATTTGGAGGACTTCAAGGGCATACACAACACATGGTGATTGGGCCAAGTCTTCCACAATATTGTATTTGTGCGCAACCCATGTGTTAATATTGTGTGTCATATATCAAGGAATTCCCTTCGAGGGGCTAAAGAAATGTGTCAAAGGATGGATTCTCAATTTGAAGAGGGCCACCGGGCTGGGAAGAGGACGTAGACTCTTGTGTGGCAGGAGAAGTCTCAAGATTTCCATAGTTTTATGATCAAGTTTGAATGGATACCATTTGATCACACATAAAAACTATTTCATTCGAGGAGTACCTCTCATACTGAGGGGTACCTGACATGCGCCCTTGCAGAGGGGCGGGATTTGTTGCAACTATTTGCTAAGGTTGTGGGGGGGAAGGACGAGTTAATACATCAGGTTTTGGGGGGGACTTTTGTTATGCCAAGAAATGGTGGACCTCATCCTTCCAAGGACATTAATGAGTAGGATGGTCCTCCCCACAAATCATGTAGGGGAACCAACTCTTCTTCTTCTCTTTTGTGCCCCCCCTTTGTTTCTTTGGGTTGGAGCGATCCCCTGCTCAGTGTTGGAGCTTTTATTTTTATTCATCTTCTTTCTACCAGGTTGCTGAGGATTCTTCGGTTGTGTGGATTACACCAAATTCACCTCAGAGTTATAAGTGGGGATCATGGAAGTTTGAGCAATAGGAACGGTAGTTGACAAGCTTGGTGAAATGGTCATGTAACCCATATTATTAACAAGTTGTCCCATAGAGGCATGGGATACAGAATTGACCACAACATCGACATGGGGTCTTGGGTTTGATTTTATAAGATCTATTTATGGTCGAGAAGCATGCATGATGATATCATAAAGAGTGCCCAACTGTGAATAAAATAGATCTAAGCATTAGGCACGCAAGATGGTCTGCTCCTCATTATCTACCCTTGCCATGGAAACATCCTTGGCAATGGGAGGTAAGAGAGACTTGGTGAACCACTCCATCGGGACTTGGTAATGGATTTGGGTCTTGATAATCCTACATCTTCATCTCCACTCATGCATATGATCGGAAATGTTAATTGCCAGTATCTTGATACAACAATGTCAATAGCTTTGTTCCTATCTCATACCATATTCGCAATTGGTAATGCATTAAGAATGTCATATCCAAGTCATTGAAACTATTGCAGGAAGCATCCTTTAGTTATATGTAATGTTTTGCACCAATTTTAGTCAAGGACCTCTGGAAAAGATGTAACCATATATTTTCATCCATCAAAGAGTTGGATGAACACCACAAATGATATATCATGATGTGTGTGGATGGATCTTCTCTCGACATTCCATCAAATTTTAACATATCGGATCAGATATTTGTAGGTATAACTAGCCATGTGGGATCATGGACAATGGGATCATTTGTCAAATGTGAAAGATCAGGAAGGTCTAATGTTTCCAAGAAGGGAAACGACGTATGAGAAAATGAATATTCAGATGAGGATGAAGCTCCTAGAGTCCCAAATGAACCTTACATTCCCCCCATGTTTGTGATTTTATATGGATTAGATGTTACATAAGGGTAATTTCCCACAGGAATGGAGAGGAGAGTGATTTCTTCAGGGACTAGACATTCCCCCAGAGGGATTTCACCCAGGGATAGGCATAGACCCTATAGGAAATTGACCTCCTAAACCAAAACTAGCCCTAGGGAAGAAACCGCTAGGACCAAAGGTAGGGATAAAGGTATAGCTACACCGTTGTGTAAACATTCCCTCAGGGAGAGGATTTCCCCCAGGCATGGTGGTGTAAAGGGAATGAAATGACATACTACCCCATGGGATATTGAATCCCACAGAAACATTGTTTCCCCTGGAGTAACTAGGAACAACCCAAGACCCACTCAGTATATTCCAACTGAAAGGAAAACCAACACTCGACATTACTGGGATACTTGTAGGAATGGCAGAGGTAGAAGGAATTCCACCTCCCTTGTTGAAACCCAAGTTTGGTCCCCTTTTGAAATCAGACCCATACGTGGGAATCGAAACCAATGAGATGGGTGTAGGAATGCTTGGTATTCTAGTGGAAGGAAAAGTGAACACAATCAATATCCCCCAAAAGGAGGGACATGATGAAATGGGTAGATATGGAATAGGTCCAATGGAATTAATGGACGACAAGGAGAAAATTACTAGTATGCCCCCCATCATTCTTGTCGATGGGATAGATGGCTCAGCTACACTGGACACACTCAAACCTGACATGATGTAAGTTTCACTGAACAAAGAAAAAGGCTCACTAAATAAGTCCCTAACTTGGATGAGTATAGGTACATCAGGATTAGTCAAATGAGGGTTGAAATTCAATGGAGGAATCTCGTCGACCACATCAACTTCAAAGGTTAAAATCTCTTCGAATTATTTCTCTGTCTCTTCAAAATATTTGTCACCTATCTCGCAACGCTTCATATGTGGTTGTACTTCCGTGATGGGCTCTATTCCTAATAATCGACGGGACCAACGACGCGATGGTTCAACCACGGTGAATGAAATATTTCAAAATTTTAAAAACAATCAACCTACGACTGACTAAAATTTGTAATCAAAGAGAACACCCGTAACAAATATAGGAAATAGAAAGAAAACCAATGGCTCAGGGAGCCTTCCAAAAACCAACCCTCTAGGGGAGATGAAGTCCCCGTAATATTAGCTAGAGAAGGTATGAGGAGTAGTTACGATGATCTCCACGAAATATCCCTAACCGGTGCAAGTACCCTTTATTAAGGTGGGCACCCTCTGGGGGAACTGATACCATGAATGAACATATGCCCCAGGTATTATAGGCACATCCCACCTATAGTCACCTATGTAGGCTACCTAAGAATGCTCACTAAGGCTACCACCTCACAATCGATGAGTGGGAAAACAATCACAGGTCTGACCACACATAAAGGTAGGGTAACTATGCATGAATCTTCGAAAGCGCTACCTCACACGGAGGTGTTAGCACTAATGAAACCCATGTATACGTAGTAGTCGAAGCAATATCGCAAACACCAAAACAAGAAGAGAAAGGTAGTCACCATACTTTCCTTGATGCGACCTCGCGCTTAGCTCTTGTGTTATAGGAGGCCCTTGACACATTGTTTATAAGAATGGTTTTACACTCTCTTTAACGACTCTAGGTTATGTTTAGTGTCCTTGGAGAGTTCACTCTCCAATCCTATCCCACGACCCTAATCCTATCTAATATTGGTATGATAACAAGGAAAAAGAGTCTAGTATATTTTAGAATACAAATTTTTTTTCTTTTGTTTTTTTTTTAAGTCAAGGGAAATGGATGAAACTTTCAGTGATGTTATGACTCTTTGACCAACCAAGGCAATGAAAATATGCTAACGCAAATCATTTAATTCGATGAATTCTAGCTATGGGAAGGAAAGAGGTATTTTTCTTTGCAAATTTTCACAATACAACCCCATAATCACCAAGCAAACATGCGAGACAAGCCAGAATATGAAATGAGATATTTGAACCAAACAAAACAATGCACTTTGTTGCAAATGCTGAAAATCTTTATGCAAGTAAATTTTCACCATTTTTTCCACTAGAATGCAAAAAGTTTCTTAAACTAAGCAAGAAAAAAAAATCTACAAAATAAAAAACCAACAATTAACAAGAAAGAGCTATAGTAAATTGGTAGTGATGCATGAAAGCACACTCTAATGTATCTACTAGAATCAAAACCCAAAATTCACAAGGAAAATGGATCTATCAATGTAAGACTTAATCACAAAAGGAAACTCAACCAAATGAAACTAGACAATAAACACTACCAAATATGATCATCTCTATTAGGTACACAAACTAGGTCACCAAACAACAATATAATGCAATCAAGCAACCCAATCAAGCCACACAAACACACTTCAGATCTAGATCTGAGACCATAGGTGTCACAAGAGACTCAAACAAAGAGATGATCCAAACACATGGATCAAGTGCAGATACACGAGATCATATACTTGCTGATTTGATCAAGAGGGGTATGAAAATTTTGCAATTTTTTGGTCCTACAAGGGAGGTCACGAGTTATCTTTCCTACAAAAAGTGACCATACGCAAGCAGTTGTTGGTCAATAATATTGTAACAAGCAACCTATTGCTCTATTTTCAACAGGGTACAAGCGACACTATGCAAAAAAATTGAAAAATAAATTATCTAACTCATATCTTCAAGATCTGAGAGATCTACTCTCTGAGGGAGTTCTAGGGAAGAGAATGATTGACTAAGAAACATAGAATAGAGGTAAATGGGAAATGGGATTCAAAATAGAGAATAATCAAATATTCTTCCCTAGTGGATTTGCAAATTCTACTATGGAGAAAATCTCATCGATTGGACAGTAAGATCTTCCTAGGATCTACTTATTGATCCTAGACAAACAATGGGCTAGACTTCTATGGTTATCCCTAGAAACAAGTAAGAAGATTCACAATTAAACCAAGAAATGGTGGAATGGAATACTATTGGTTTATTATCTTCTTCTTTCTTGTCTACCGTCTGAGTTATTGACCCAGGGTTCATGTCTTTTCGGGTTTCCAATAAATCCTCTAAAACTATTGGCCCTCTTGGTGAACCAAAAGGCTACCAAGCGCATAGAATGCACTTCGTAGTCTCACCCGAGATAGCTTTAATGGGTGGTTGTAAGACTCATGTGTTTATAGCCTAGGATTGAACGTGAGATAAGGGATCCATATTTCGAACCATTTATTATAACTCGTAATTGCAACCTATTGTTATTCCCGACTATACGGAAACTTCCATGGCTATTCCCTCAATATCGCACCAATATTTAAACATGCAATATAATAACTCATTCATTAAGCACAATAATTAACTATTGAAAGAAAGTAAAGACATACATGCATTCATCATATTACACAGGTATTACCGTGGTTCACCCTCTCATGGGCTACGTCCACAAATATTTGGCTCTTGGCTCTTTTATTATGGTAGTTTTGCATCTCCAGCACTGTGCGCTTACAATTCCCTTCAGATGGGTAAGATCTATATGAGGCAAAATAGATTGCACCAGGCTCCATAGCCTACGTTCTAATCCTCAGATCCTCCTTCTCTCCTCTGTTCTAGCTCAACAATTTACAAAATAGTTCATAGAAATATTACATATCACATCGACTCGTACATATACGGTATGAACAATACAAAGACAACCTAATCAAGAACCAACTTCTTACAACAAAAACTGCAACTCGTTATTATACCTACGTATCTATATTTATATCTATCGGGATCTTCAGTCATTTACAATGTATTACAAAAACCCTAACCCTACCAACGTTAGGTCCTCCTCCCATGCGCTTGTGTTTTTCTTCCTTCCAGTTGTCGCTTTCCTTGTGCACGCTTCCTTGCATGCGCGCGTGTTGTGTTTCCCTCCAGTTGTTACTTCAGTTTCTGCACGCTTTCTTTCCCCACTATCATCCTTCTTTCCACTTCAGCCTGCTACCAACAGGCCCCCAACACTGACATGTGGCTCGTCCTGAGTCACCTAATCCTTCTGAGCTTCCTCGATCTCCTTAGTGATCGTCTAGAAATTTTCCTTGAGCTATGTTGCTTTTGTCAGTGCCTGTGCGGTCTTCTCCTTGATGGTATCCACTACCTGGACTACCACTTCGTTGCTCAAAAATCCAGCACATTCTTCCTGGATCTGTGCTATCTGTGTTTTGGCTCCCTCTGCATGTGTGAGTACTTCTGCTACCCATTCCTGCAATGGCTCTATTTGAGCATGGCGCTCCTGTTTCTGCGTTTGCGCAACAATGAGTTATGCCTACATCTTCTTCATATATTGTGTCCCTTTGACTCGTTATGGCATTGGTATGGTCTTATGCCTTTGCTTCATCTCTTAGATCGTTGCATTGATCCTTTCCTCTTCCTGATCCCACCGTTGGACCTATGGATCCTCCTCCAACTTTGCCCAAAGTTGTGTTGCTTTATCGAACAAGTCAGTTGTTGTGCTAACCTGTTGCTCTATCTCCTACATCTGCGTTGTTTCTTCCTGCTTCCTTTGCTCCTTCACTGCTGGTGGATTGGTTGGTGTGAGTTGTTGTCGGAGATTCTTGATCTCCTTCTGATATTGATCAATTTCTTGCGCAATCAAATCAATATTCTTTTATGTGGTTGCAACTTCCTCATTCTGCACGACCTGTGGAATCTTCTCATAAGTTCCTACCACTTTCTGCTCCACTCCTTTTAGGCACTCCATTTCCTCCTCGGTCTTATATTTGGCCTTCTCGCAACCTACTTTCAATTCGTCATGTTCCTTTGTTGCCTGCTTCAATTTGATTAAGGTCTGCGTGCGCGAGACTGTACCTCGTGGTTGACGCTCAACTACAACCTATGTAATGCCCCTGATTGTATCCTTGTCAACACAAGTTGGATCTTGTTCAGGTCTTTTAAGGGTTTCTTCCCCACAATTTCATCCATGTGCAGCATGTTGGGGTTGATATGGAATGTTATGTGTGGTTGCAGTATCCCCTTGTCTATATGTCTATCTTCCTCGTGCACTCTTCCTTATGTCTGCGGTGTTGATGGCTCTATGCCCCTGTTGCAACTTTCTATATGTGCTTCCCCGAATTTCTTGAGGAACTCTCCCATTTCTGCCAACTCTTTTTGCAGTTTGTCCCTGTGGTGTGTTGCATGGTCGAAGTCCTCTACTAGACAATACTGAACCATTATGGCGATCATTTCCCCATCATCCTCTATGATTGTGTAGTCTAGTGATGTTCGTTTCACCTTTGATTTCTTGCGCGCGCCTCCTGTTTGTGCGATCGGTCTCTTCATTCCCCCTGATTCCTGCGTGTTGGGATTTGGGGCGGTCTCCTGCGCTCCCTCAGCCTGTTTCTGTTGTTTGTTGGTCGGCGATGTAGTCTCGTTCTTCCTCTTCTAGGTTCTCGTATTCTTTGATCCTTTGTCTACCTGAGTTGGCTTTCCTTGGCTTGTTCTTGGTTTCTTGGGCACTTGGATTTCTAGAGGCTTCGTTTCCACCTACTCTGCCTCTCCTTCAGTTGTTCTTTTCGGTATTTCCCAGGTAATGGATGGGATCCTCCATTCATTGGGCCATTCATTTATGACCATGTCGATGTCACCCTCTATGATGCAGTAGTGCACCTATAGCCACTATTTATCTGGGTCCTTCCTTGGTTGTATCCACATTGTTTGTCGTGTGGCCCGGAAATTGGCAATGTTCGCATATCGCACAATAGCCTCTGGTGTTATTCTCCATGATCCGTTGATAGCTTCATGTATGTCGCATAGGTATGCTTCAAATATGACCCCATTCTCCCTCTAATGCTTGGCATGTGATCCAGATATCAACAATAGGTACCTCTCTCCCGCTGGTTGTGGTCTGGTACAAAAAATTACATACCCCGGTTCTCGCCATCCCATGAAGGCTATTAGGGTAATCAGCCATGAGTAGTGGAACTCTGTGCCTAGGTCCTGCGCATCCTTGTAGTCCTCTTGGAATAAATTAAATAGATATGGCACCCAACTCATTGAGGTGCCTTCTACGCACTGAGCTACAACTGCAATGACTCCAGCTAGTACTTCCTTTTTGCGGCATTTTCTTAGCAATTTGCAGGCTCAGATTTTTGTGCCCAATTGTGTGGCTGCATTGTTGATTCATTTGATCATGATGCCTCTCGTTCCCCTGGCAGTGCCATACTTATTCTTCATTTCCTCTTCCAGTGCTTTCTCCTTGGATTTATCGTCCAGAATCAACGTGGGATCCATACCCCGAGTTGGTAACCCTGTGATTTGCGCGATAATCTCAACAATTATGGGGACGGGTTTGTTCAGCCATATGTCCCCTCCATGTCTGACTGCTAACAACTGCTTGACGCAGGTTGTTGCGTACTGGCCTTTCCCAAAATGTGGTAGGGTCAGCAGACCTAAGATTCCTATTTTTTCCAGCCCAGTTGCCCATCGGTATGGTTGGTTAATTGCTTCTCCCAGCTGAGTTGTGGCTATGGTCTCTATAAAGACCCTGCGTGCAAGTTCTGAGAACTTGGTTTCATTTGATATGTCATGGTATGAATATTTGAGATTCTCGACGTGGCCCAGTAGGTCCGGTCCTACCTCTACTCCATCTGGTATGCGTGGTAGAAAAATTTCTGCTGTGGGTTTCTTGTGGGGTGAGATCGGTATTAGTACTTTGTCTTCCTGCTGCGGTGGTTGGTTCGAAGGTCCAACAGCTTCCAGTTGCTCCCCTATCAGCCATTTTGGCCAAGCTGAGGCATCTTCAGCTGTCTCCCCTGTTGTTTGTCCTGAGATGGTCATTTGAGACCCATCTGGCTCGACTGTTGCTTCTGGATAACTTCTAGGGATTGTTCGATTCTTTCTGGTTGCACTTTCTTTTGGGTTTTCACTTCCTCATTCTGATGCTCCTGTGTCGCTACTAGCTTATCCACTTTCATGGGCTCTACTTGTGGCTGCTAAAGTTATTCCACAATCGATGTAGAATTCACCGGTATCGTCTCTAGGGATGGGATTTCGTCGATATCGACGATCTCCGACTGTTACTGTTCATTTTCTTCCAATGGTCCTCGTGACCTAGTTTGAACCCTAGTCAGTCTAGCAGTCTTGCTTGCTTCTGCTGGTTTCGTTGGTGCCATAGTGGTGACTTTCAAACGTTTGTTGATTTCGAAGAAATTTTGTGATCTTTGTAGTCTCACTCTGTGCATGTTGGCTACTATTACTCTCTCTTTGTTCTCCTTTCACGAATAGACTAGCTGCTCTCGTGCTCGCGTGTTGTATGGGCTTGTCATGAAGCTTGTCGAGGACGCTTCATCCATTATGTGTTTAATGCACCATAACTTTGGGGTCAATGCATCTATGATGGTTTCGTACTTACCATTATGCTTGCTTTTTCATCCCAAGTTGGCGCGATTAATGTGATGTCCCATCGGTCCTTGTCATTCTTTAATTTCACCTAGTGTTGTCCTATCGTACTGTTTTTTGTCGATTTTCCTTTTCCCGCTTGTTTTTTCCTTTGCATATAATTGTTTCCCTTGCCTTTGTCGGATTCGTGTTGCTAACTTCGTGTGGCCCCCTTCTTTTATTATTATTATTATTTATCTAACTGTGCAGTGGGTGGTCGACTGTCCTTATACAGCTTTAGTCGGCTCCCATTGATCATTCCTTTGAGTTCTGCGCCTGCTAAATCTCTTAGTTGTACAACTCCTTCGTCTGTGACAGATTTTACTTTGTATGGTCCTAACCAATGCATTCTAATCTTTCCCGGGTGCTGGAGTGATTTGTTTTCATACATCAGTACCATATCTCCTTCCTTCAACGTTTTCTTATTGATGTGTCGATCATCCCAAGCTTTGTCTCTTGTTTTCTGCACTTGTTGATGGAATCCTGCCAAGATTCAGTCTTCCTCCATGGTCAATAGCTGATCCAGTCTCTCCTGTACTGCACTTCGTTCTATCATTTGTGTGATAGTTGTTATGTGCAAGATGGGTACTAAAACTTTTAATGGGACTACTACTTCTTGGCCATAAACCAGTTTGAATGGTGTGTGCCCTGTCATCTTTTTGCATGTAGTCTTGTATGCCCATAATACTGTTGGTATTTTGAGGACCCAGTCGTCTATGTTGACGTTACAAATCTTTGTCAGTGCGTTCTCCAGGATTTTGTTGAAGGATTCCACTGTGCCATTCGCCTGTGGGTGATACGGTGTGCTCTTTTGGTGATGGACTTCGAATTCTTCAGTCATTGCACGGATGGTGTTGTTTATGAAGTGTGTGCCTTGGTCTCTCATCAAGACTCTTGGGCACCCAAATCTCGTGATTACTTGTTCAAAAAAAAAGTGTGTTGTTGTCTCTACGCTGCAATCTTTTACTGGTGTGGCTTATGCCCATCTTGTTAGATATTTCATCGATGTAATAATGTATCTTGCCCCTGTTCTTTTGGATGGTGGGTTAATTGGGCCTACAAATTCTATTGCCCATTTGTCGAATGCTTGTAATGTTAATTTTGGTCATAGTGGAATCTCGTCTCTTCTATTGGGTTTGCCTACCCTTTGACAGACATCGCATCTTCCACATGGTTTTTCAACAGGCTATATACTGTCCACTCATCCAGGTATACTTCAAGAAACTGATGCATGAATTCCTTAAATGCTACGATGACTACTCTGGAAAATATTGTCGATGCGTTCTTCAGTCCAAATGGCATGACTATGTACTGATAATATCTGTGAATGTGATCTTATGTCTATCTTCCTATGCTATCTAAATCTGATGGTAGCCTAAGAATCCATCAGTGAATGAGTATGCTTCATGTCCTCCTACATTCTCTATCACTTCATCTGTGAACGATGTAGGGAACGGGTCATGTAGGCATGCATCATTCAACTTCCTCAAGTCGACACATATCCTGATTCCTCTTCCCTGTTTCTTGTCCTGCACTACCATCGGACTTATCCATTCTGACTCCTCAATTGGTTCGATGATGTCGACTTTGAGAATCCTGTTGATCTCCTCTTTAACTTTCTAGTTATATATGGGGTTCAGTCTATAGGGTCGCTATCTGATAGGTCTCGCGTCAGGTCTGAGTGGTATCTTCATTTCTCCTATTTCTCTAGCTATGCCCTTCATCTCTGTAAATGTTGTGGGAAAGAGGTCATTGTATTCGCATAGCAACTCTGTGATACTTTCTACTGTTTTCTCATCCCAGTAATCCCCAATGCTAGCCATTTTGGGCTGCTCCGTTGTCCCAATGTTAACTTTCCTTACCTTGATTGGCGTGGAAATGACTTTTCATTCTATGGGTGGTCTTTCCACATCTCTTTCACCTTATACTTCTTCGATCTTAATATCGTGTGGATCATCTTCATCTAGTGCTTCTTCCTGTACATGGCAACATGAAAACAGTTCCTTGACCGTCTACTTATTCCGTTGTTGCTCTTCTGTGATAAATTCGGTTTATGGTTCTTTGATGTATATCACTCCTCTGATCCATTTGAAGGTTGTGTCTATGTTGGGGTTCTCATGTTCCAATGAGAAAGTGATTGTGAAGTTATGTTGCAATGTCCTTTGTGTCGTAGTTCCTTTGCGCAATTCCTGGTCTGTGTACCAATTCGTTGGAATGCCTTCAAAAGTATGTATGAAATGATGAGGCCATTCCTCTAGTGGTATCATCGTCCACAATGTTTTACACGCCTTCAAGTGTTCCACTGGTGTCCCATGTCCTTCATATTTTTGTTGTTTGTTGTTTTCATGTTCTACGTCGAACCTTATGCGCAGTAACCTCTTACATTGATACCAGTCTGTGATTGTCTCTTTGTGTACGCCCCATCATCTTGCGGGTGTGGCCATTAGTGCTAAGTCTAGTGCTAGAAGTCTTTGATTCTCTAAGACTTCATCTTCATATTGTGTTAGGAATGTTTCCAGATCATTTAGTCCATGGAAACTGGGTGGTTCTCTAATTTTTGTTCCTACCCACCTTATTGCGCGGTCTATCCTTTCACATCTTCTCGTGGATACTTCGTGTAACCTATGCTGCCAATTTTCCAACCCAGTGTCTGAGTCTGTTGCACATGAAGTAATGCTCCGCCAACTCAGTACCCCATCTACAACTGGGTTTATGTAATCCTCATCGCACGCAGTTGTTCTGTACAACTGGTTAATTTCCTCTAATTCCATACAGGTGGGTTTTACGAACCTCTCCCCTTCTGATGGATCTAAAGGCGCTATGACCATGTATTCTCCGAATTCAAATGTTATTTTCTTGGTTTTCAAATTTATTATGGAATGGTTGTCAAACGCCAAATCCAGACCAAGTAATGTCGGGTAAGGTGTTGTGACGTCTACTATTTCAATGACTTCAAAGTCTGCTTTCGTGCGCACTCCATCAATATCTACTGTCACTCCTTTCAATCTACCTATTGGTAGGACTCTATGCTGGTTTTTTAGTTTTAATTGGACATTCGAGTATCCTAGTGTTGTCTCTCCCATGCATTTCCATGTCTTCTTTGGCAATACATTCACTTCGAATCCTATATCTATTATAATGTCTCCCATGTTGAAATCGCAAATGTTAGCATTTAGTCTAAATTCCCTACTTGTTCTTCTTCTTGTGTGTAGGTGGTTAATGGTTTTTGGTTCTAGATATTCGTTCGTCTCACTGCTACATTTATCTAGTATGTTTTGCAATATTTTCATCGATGAAGGATCACTTAATACTTTCATGCATGATTGCAAAAAGCCTTTGATTGCACTTACTTGTCCCATGGGCTACATTCTGTTGGTATGATCCAGTGATGGCGGTATCTCAATTCTAGGGCTTCCTTGCTTTACTGTGTAGTTGCAGTCGACGTTGTGTCCTCCTTCTGAAATGCTTGTCTTGCTTCTTTAAAGATATCCTTTTCCTTTTGAGTGTCGAACTGCTTCCTGGGCTCAGTTTTCTTCTTTACCGATTGGTTATGTGCTGGTTCTTGTCGAACTGCATTAGTGCCTGTTTTTGTTCCTCCACGAGTGACTATGTTGATGTTTCATTTGTCATCTCTTGCCTCAACTGAAATCCATTGGACATTCTGATTGTTCTGGTTCCTCTTTTCTTGAATCTTTACTAGTAGTGTTGGGTATTCCTCTGTATCGTGGTCCGATGCACGACAATACATCCAAGTTACTGGTGGAAGTGGACATTCCCATGCATAATGTCCCAATTGTTGACAATTGTGACATGTGACTGACCCTCTACCTCTTCTAAAATCTCCTTTGGCTGGTCCTCCTCCTCGGTAGCCTACTCGATCACCTCTCGGCGAGTTATATTGTGGTGCCTGATTGTACTGCACGGTATTGTACTGGGGTTGTGTCGGGTTGTACTGCGCCTGGGCATTATTGTATGGTTGCTCCATAATGTTATACTATTGCTATGTAGCATTGTATGGAGCTGGATCCTGATTGAACTGTGGTGTTGCTTTCCTAGTCATCATTTCGGCATGTACCCTATATGCATCTGATGTTCTTTCCCGTATCAGCTCCATAGTTCTACAATATTTATCGTCGTGGCCCGCTGATTTGCAAAAGGTGCAGTATGAACTCTTTGGGATTGTCTGGTATTTTTTCATCATCGTGCAGTGGTAAGGGTTGTGACCCAGTTTCTTGCATATTTCGCACCATATCCCTTTCATTGGTAATGGGTTTGGCATACCTGCTACCATATATTGTGTGAATGTTGGGCACTCATTCTTGTGGTGTTTTTCTATCCTGCATGTGGTGCACCAAATGACTTCTCCTTTGTCTTTTTTCTTATTTTGGTTCAGCTGAAATGTTAGTTTCTTCAAATCCTCCTTCAGTTCTTTGATAGTTGGGTCCATCTGCTAGTACTAATTCTCTTCCAATTGCAAGGTTGCCTGAAGAGCCTTTTCTTGTGTCTGAAACTTTTGTTGTCGTAAAGGATATTTAAATGTGGTAGTAGTGAGTTGACAAACAGGTGTCGATGTTGCATATCGGTCATAAGGTATTTGATCTCTCCTTTCAATCGCTTGAATCTCTAATCAATCTCCCATATAGATTCTCTTGGTTTCTATCTGATTTCGATCATCTCATTCATGTACTGATCCTCTGAGCTTGGCTCCTGGAACTCATTAATCAGTAACTTCTTAATGTCGACTAGTGTCCTTGTCGTTCTCGGGGCACTGTTTGTGTCTAGACTCATGTACCAGTCTAGTGCGCGGTATCTTAGCGTAATTGCTAGTTGCACGAGTTGGGTATCTTCATCAGTGATCTATTTTGCTTCCCAAAACTTTGCACAAATTAACAAATGCTTATCAGGGTCTTCTACTGCTTCTCCCCAAAATTCTGGTAATCGGATAGTGGGATCGTGTCCTGACATTCTGAATGTTGAACTACTACCTCCTTTGCATGGTGTAGATACTTGATTAGTGCTGCCTGAACTGGCTCCTCCATTTGTTTCTCCTTGTGTGTATGTGTTTCCTGCTATCGAACTTCCTCTGAACTTCGGTTGTCTAAACGGTGGTGTTCTCTTCGGTGTATTAGTCACACATGGGTTTATGGGTTCCACACTAACATTAATATGGATACGATGGATGCCTTCTGCTCCCATTATTGGACCTCTAGTTTTCCTCTCATATGTTGTGTGCAGTATTTCCTCAATATTCTCCACAGCCTTGTTGTGGGGAAATTCTACCCTACGGACTAACAAGCTAGGGTTTAAACTTGCATGCAGATCATGACCCTTAAGAAATTACTTTTAACCTTC
>SNQJ01S0040686.1:46051-64414 GCA_010110895.2 Picea sitchensis | reverse complement strand
TAGAGACCGGCCACCATTCCTCGATCCTGATCCTGGGCTCCTCCTCTTCTTTGTCCTCCAACTACTTTGCTTGAATTCTCCTAAAGCTTGAGAAAAGGCTAAAGGGTTGGGACAAAAGGGATTCGGCAAATGGGCAGAGTTTCTTTGCTATGATTTTCCTCCTTTGAATAGTACCCCTACCCCTTCTTTTATAGTCTAGAAGGAGCTAGGGTTTTAGACGAACTCTCGGCCATGCATGGCTGGGAGTTCCAATTAACTGACCCAAAGCTTTTCGTCCCGGCGGAAACTTTCTTGATTTTTTGCTTTGTTAGGTAAACACTTGTTGTAGTGGGCCAGCCCGCATTCCAACGCGTGCAGTATAAGGCCTGCTAGCGTTCCAATGCGCCCAGTGATAGGTTAGGGCGCGGGTTACTTAGTTTAGGAGGTTTTTGAAGAGTCTGTTCAGCATGGCTTTGGCAATGAAGGGAAATGAGTTGGCCTAATGCCAGGTAAGCATGAATAGTGCAATTTAGGGTTATAACAAGCCTGGAGATCCTCTACCTCTTCCTCATCGCTAGCCAAGCCCTCCCTCACGGCTATGACTCTCTTCTTGGTATTCACCTTATATTGGTAGGGTACTCCACTACGCGTCTTTCCTGATGACACCAAGATCCACTTAATCTGGTCATCATCCATCATGATCGGGTCCAAGGGTTCCTCCTCCTTCTTGCCTTTATCTCTACTTCCTTTCATTTATCCCTTCTCTGTCAGTGCTTCCCCCCTTCCCCTCATGCACGCAGGGAAGTTTAGCTTTCTGATTCCATTGTCATTACACCTTTGTTATATAACAATATCTTAATAGAAGTATATAATGATCGAATGTATCTTCCTCTAGGTCCACGTAGAAATTCTTGCTCTGTTGCACTGTATGACTTCGTTGTGTCAACTCCAAACTCTGTTATGAACCCTGCAACAATACTATCAAGACAAAAGTCTATTGCGCGGGTGAATTTGTTGTTCACCTGTTGTAACTGCTCGATCTGTATTGGAATCCAATCTAGCTTTCAAATCTGGTTTGTCGCGTGGTTAACCTTCAACCTTAGTATCCACTCTTGTAATAGATGCAAAAAATCACAGAAAAAGACTTTGTGTAAATCAGTAAACACGTATTCGTCTAGATATTTTTGAGGTGTGATTCTATGGTTTCTATTGTCTTTCTATGCAAACTCTAGCTCTTTGGTTCTCAACCAACCTTCGATTTCTGATTTTGTGGGGTTCCATGGTCTCAACATTCCCTTCTAGTGGTTCATTGCTCTATTCTTTTCTTCGTTCTCTTCTCGCTCAATCTATCTCACCTACTCAGTCCTCTCTCGTTCCTACCAACACGGAAACAGAACCATTTGTTGGTTTATTATCTTCTTCCTTGTCTACCGTCTGAGTTATTGACCCAGGGTTCATGTCTTACGGGTATCCAACAAAGCCTCTAAAACTATCGGCCCTCCTAGTGAACCAGAAAGCAACACAGAATGTGTTGCGCAGTCTCACCCGAGATAGCTTCAATGGGTGGTTGTAAGAATCAGGTGTTTACAGCCTAAGATTGAGCGTGAGATAAGGGATCCATATTTCGAACCATTTATTATAACTCGTAATCGCAACCTATTGTTATTCCCGACTATACGGTAACTTCCATGGCTATTCCCTCAATATCGCAACAATAATTAAACATGCAATATAATAACTCATTCATTAAGCACAACAATTAACTACTGAAAAAAAGTAAAGACATACATGCATTCATCATATTACATAGGTATTATCGTGGTTCACCCCCTCCTAGGCTACGTCCACAAATATTTGTCTCTTGGCTCTTTTATTATGGTAGTTCTGCATCTCAAGTGTCACGCTCTTACAATTCCCTTCAGATGGGTAAGATCTATATGAGGCGAACTAGATCGCACCAGGCTCCACAACTTGCATTCTAATCCTTAGATCCTCCTTCTCTCCTCTTTTCTAGCTCAACTGTGTACAAAATAGTTCATAGAAATATTACATATCACATCGACTCTTACATATCCGGTATGAACAATACAGAGACAACCTAATTAAGAACCAACTTCTTACAACAAAAACTGCAACTTGCTATTATACCTATGTATCTATATTTATATCTATCGGGATCTTCAGCCGTTTACAATGTATTACAAAAACCCTAACCCTACCGACGTTAGGTCTTCCTCCCATGCGTGTGTGTTGTTCTTCCTTCCAGCTGTCGCTTTCCTTGTGCACGCTTCCTTGCATGCACGCATGTTGTGTTTCCCTCCATCTGTTACTTCAGTTTCAGCACGCTTTCTTTCCCCACGATCATCCTTCTTTCCACTTCGGCCTGCTGCCAACAAATATCTTTTCCCGAAGGTATTCCTTACATGTTCTTGGCTGGTGTATTCCTAGAGATCCTGCTCCAACTCCTTTCTTAGAGATATTACATACTCACCTAGCTAATTATTTTTCTAAGGTTGATAGTCCAATGTTGAGGGCACTTCATAGATGATATTATTCTCTCTTGATAATATTCCCCTACAAATTAGGTAACCTCCTACAAAATAGGGTGACTTCCCTTTTTAGTTCAGAGTTAGTTACACCTCAATTAGACTAGTGGAGGCTACTCATGCATGACAACCTCGGTTTTATCACCATCAATTGCATGTTCACCTTGGTTTCATCACTAGGAGGGTGCATATCTCATGCATTGTGAAAAGAGGGAACATATCTTGTGATTGCATTTGTTTCTCTCACTTCCACATGTGTGACTTAGTTAATTGATGATTGCATGGACCAATTAACTAGGACTAGGTGGAAAATTACTTTGGTTTCTATCAGTGAATGTCTAAATCTCTCTATATCACTACTATGGTGCATTCACTTAGCCATGTAGAGTATATCATGTTTATTTTTACCATTATTCATTCAGTTATTACAATTCATTCTTTCTCTCAATATTGTCTCTCTTCTCTTCTCTCTCTTACAAGCTTTGTGTAATTTTCCTACTAGTTAGGTTCACTATGAAAACTTCACATGGTATTAGAGCCTTGATTTCTAGGATAAAGTTCATAACAATTTTTATTTGAAAGTTCAGAAGGAAGATGCAGTTAGAAAGCATGGATTACTTGATTGCAATACTTCTCACACCTCATAACTACTTTGAGTGGAAGCTAAAAATTATGCATCAAATCACATGCAGAGGCTTGTACTGGATTATGATGCTTACATAGGTGGAGCCAACTTATACTATCGAGAAGAATAGTTATCTCAACTACATGGATGGGGCCTATGGCCTCATCTCCATGTCTATGTGCCCCGAGGTTCTTTTCCATATTGAAGCTTGTACCACACCATATGAGATTTGGACAAAGTTGGAGGATCTCTTTAGAAAATAGGATGAAATGAGAGGCCATGTGCTGGAGGTAGAGATGAATTCCTTAGATTCGAGGAATTTTGATAAAATCCATTTCTTTTTTATGAAGTTCAAGTCCCTCCTTCTTCATCTAAAGGGATGTGGTATAGATAAATTAACTCAACACAATCAATTAATCCTTTCTATCTTTTAAAAACTTGGTGTTTTTTTTGCCTTATTATTCCATACAAATAGATTCACTTCAGGAAAAACCTGGAAAATTCTGACATTGGATCGGTTTATTGAAGCCCTAATGCATGAGCAAGATAATCTCATCAAAATGGGGATAATAAAGGGACCCAATGCACATTAACTTGTTGTGCATGACAAAAGAAACACTTCCAATTCAAAGTCGAAGCAGAAAAGAAAGGAAAAGGCACATGCAAAGCCAAATACAAAAGGGTACTCTAAACCCTTTGATGATTCCCCGAGCTCCAAAGGTGGAAAAGGAAAGAAACGGAATACCAACTCTAGTTAATGCAACCACAAATATCATCCTAAATCAACATGCATAAAGAAACAGATTGACCTGATGGTGCAGATACTTTGAAAGAAGAACCTTGGGGATCACATTCCCAAAGATTCCAAGAAGATTTTGGAATATCAAGCACCAGCAAAACGTGGTAACTCTCGTACACTAATTTATATTAACTCTTCTCCTGATGCATGGATATTAGATTCAAGCGCATCCCATCATATGGTAGAAACATAAATTGTTTTATCTTATATTTTTGCATGCACGGGTCCTCCCATCCTCGTGGGAGATGATACCCTAGTTGAGGTCATTGTCCAAGGGAGAGTAAAACTCCAACATGGAACTTTTGAGAACGTCTTGCATGTTCCAAAAATCTTCGTAAATCTTCTCTTTATTTATCAGATAACACATTCTGGTATAGAAAAAAGGGTGGAGTTCACAGTTGATTCCATAACCATATATGATATGCATGATAACTCCATGATTGTTGTTTGTGAGGTAAATCACAAATTTCATTTGTATACTTTCAATAAGTTCATTGCTAAATCTGATTATGATTTACTATTGACAAATTTTAATGATACTATTGGATTATAGCATGAGATATTTGACAATATAAACTTCAAATACATGCAACAACTATGCAAACAGGATATGGTCACCAGCTTTTCCAACATACATATTTCCAAAGGCGTTTGTCAAGGAAGTGTTCTTGGGAAAGATCCTCAAGAGAAGTTTGACAAAGGGAAGGCTTGGACGGCCTCCTCTCCTTTGGAACTCATCCATAGTGATATGATGGTACCCTTTCCTCATATGTTCATCAACAAAGTGAGGTATGTGCTTACATTTATTGATGATTTATCACGATACACTTGTGTGTATTTTCTCACGCAGAAGTTTGAAGTTTTTGAGCATCTCAAAGAATTCAAAGAACATGCAGATACTCAATCCAAGAGAAAGATCAAAATCCTTCACACAGACAATGGGGGGGGATATGTTAACTGATATGTACAACATATTTGTTTAGAGGTAGATTGTTAAGAACCAAATATCAAAATAGAATAGAAAAAACTCAGAATAAGAACTCAACTCCTTGAAAAAGAGAGACTTTCAAATAATAATCTTCTTCAAGGGGGAAACCTCCTTATACACCACATAAATTTCCAAATACAAGATGATTCCAAATGAAAAGGTGTCCTCGGTATATATAGGAGACTAGGAGGTACAATTACAACTAAGGGACCCAAGCCAACATAAATAAAATAACATTACTAATGTAATATGACCAAATTAAGGGGTAATGTGCCACTATTTAGGGATTAACATGCCCCTTCCCTTAAGACAAGTGTTGTCTGCAATGCTTGAGTAATTTTGGATGCTTCTATATAAAAGACTCATCTTCCCAAGTGGAATATTCAACATGTAGTTTCCTCCACTTAATGAGATACTATGGAATGGATCTATTCCTCAGCTAGCGAATTCTTGTGTCGGTGATAGATTTAGGATCCAATATGATTTTTCCTTCCTCGTCAAGTTATGGAAATACAGTTTGAGTTGGGATCTTGTCACCTATAACCTTCTTTAATCATGAAACATGGAAAATTGGGTGTACTCGCGAAGATGCAGGCAACTCCAATTTGTATTCCATAGTACCAATATTTTGCAACACCTTATAAGGGCCATAGTACTTTGGTGATCATTTATTATCCTTCTTAGCTTGTTTGAGAGACATCTGTTTGTATGGTTGTAGTCTTAAAAATACCCAATCCCCTACTTGAAAACTTCTTTCACTATGATGTTGATTTGCTTGTTGTTTCATGTGATTCTATGCCATGGTCAAGTTGTCCTTTAAGAGTTGGAGAACTTGTTGTTGATGCTCAATGTGATCTTCCACTGCTTGAACCTTAGATTTTTATTTTAGAGAAGAAGTGATGGAAGGTGGGTGGTATTCATAGAGTGCCATAAATGTTGTCATTTTTGTTGCAATATGAAAGGAAGTGTTATACCACCCTTCTTCCAAGGGTAACCATTTGAACCATTGTATTTGTTTATCCGAGACAAAGCAACAAAGGTAGCCTTCCAGACATTTGTTCACTATCTCGGTTTTTCCATCATATTGAGGATGATAAGATGAGCTATAAGCCAATTGAGTACCCAAACAAGAAAATAATTTGTCCAAAAATGTCCAGTGAAGATGGTATCTCTGTCACTTACAATAATCTTTGGGCTTCCATGTAGATTTTGAATTGTATCCATGAATGTAGTGGCAACTGTATTGCATTTGAAAGGATGAGAGAGTGCACAAAAGTGTGCGTACTTGGTTAGTCTATCAACAATCACCATGATGTCACTCTTTCCTTCAGACTTCGGTAACCCTGTGATGAAATCCATGGAAACCTCCTCCCAACGCTAACTTGGGATGGCTAATGGTTGTAAAATACCTAGGGTCTTAATTGTTTCCACCTTATTTTGTTGGAAAACCAAACATTCTACCATAAACCTTTGAACATCATTTTTAAGGCCATCCCAAAAAAATTCCTTCTTGACCCTATGGTAGGTTTTCAAAAATCCCAAGTGCCCTCCTACTGGAGAGGTGTGCAATTCCAATAGTACATTTTTTTTGAGTTGGGAGTTCTTACATAAATATAAGTGATCTTTGTACCATATTGAATCATTTTTCCATGTAAATGTATCTGATGCACATAAATCTTGTTGCAACCTTTGAATGAGAGTCCACATGTTTTCATCATTCTTCCATTCATCCCTCACTTCTATTATCCAATCAGGTTGGATGATCGAGATAGCACAGAGAAAGTCCTCAGCATCTTCATCCTTACTTGAGAGTGCATCTGCCACATCATTTTGCTTCCCTTTTTTATAGATGATTTCAAAATCATAACCTAACATCTTGGTCACCCATTTGTATTGTTCTTCTAAAGATAGTGTTTGCTCCAAGAAGTATTTAAGACTATCATGATTGTTTTGACCTTGAAGTGCCTACCTATTAGGTAAGGGTGCCATTTCTTCAATGCATGTAGTATTTCCAGCATTACCTTCTCATAAATGCGTTTGTGTAAGTCCTTTCCCTTGAGTGGCTAACTTTCAAAATCAAGGGGCCTTCCTTCTTGCATTAGAATAGCACCAATTCCATTTCCCGAGGCATCGCATTCCATAATAAAGGTTTTTGTGAAGTGTGGTGTGGTTAAGACAGGAGCTTTGTACATCGCCTCTTTAAGTTGTTCAAAATCTTGAGTTTCCTCTAGAGTCCATGAAAATGCATCCTTCTTAGTTAATGTCGTTAAGGGTGATGTTATTCTTCCATAGTTCCGAACAAACTTGCAGTAGTAACCTGTCAAACCCAAAAATCCTCTAAGATTATTCAATGTTTTGGGAATCGGCCAATCCATCATGGCCTTAAACTTGTTAGGGTCTACCTTGACACCTTCATGAGATACAATATGACCCAAATACTCCACCTCCTTCACCCCAAAGAAACATTTGGATGGTTTGGAATATAGCTTTTTCTCCTTTAGTAGTTGTAGCACCTTGTCAACATGTCTCACATTGTCCTCCCAAGACTTTCTATAGATTAGTATATCACCAAAAAATACTAACACAATTTTTTTAAGGAAGGGATTGAAAATGAATTCATCAACCCTTGGAATGTGAAATGTGCATTCATAAGGCCAAAATGCATGACCAAAAATTCATAATGGCCTTCATGAGTTCAGAATGTTGTTTTTGCGATATCTTCTTCCTTCATTATAATCTAATGATACCCTGAACGAAGATCCAACTTTGTGAAATAAATTGTTCCATGTAGTTCATCTAACAACTCATCAATGACGAGAATGGGAAACTTATCTTTAATAGTGATCTTGTTGAGCTCTCTATAATCTGGACACATATGCCATGAGCCCTCTTTCTTGAGTACCATTACCACCGGTGTAGAGTAAGAACTTTGGCTAGGTCTAATAATGTCATCCTCTAACATTTCTTCAACCATACGCTCAAATTCACTCTTCTGGGCATAAGGGTATATGTAACGCCTATTGTTAGGAGGAACACTCCCGGGAATTAGGTGAATAGCATGATCATGATTTCGAGTGGGTGGAAGACCTTTGGGAATATCTTCAAATACTTTGGAATGCTTATCAATGATCCCTTGGAGATGTAGGGGAACAGATGGATTACATGTTTGAACATCTAGTGAGCATAGTTGTACAATTACACCCTGATGCCCCTTTTTCAATAATTTTTTCATGCCATTAGAGCTTATAACCTTACTTGGTTTCCTTGTGATACCCCTTAACTCAATTTCTTTTCCTTTCAATGAAAATTTCATGAAAATTTATTGAAAATTAAAAGCCATTGTTCCCAATGATTGTAACCATTGGACTCCTAGTACAACATCAACACCACCCATGGGTATAGAAATAATTGGACTATTCTTTACATATTCCCCCATAGTAAGATTGATCTTATTGCATTTTCTCGATCAATTGATATCTCCTCCATCTGCAATCATCACTTGAAACTATGGCACTGGATATATAAAGAAATTGAGAGCTTTGGCTAATTTATAGTGAATGAAATTATGAGTACTACCAAAATCAATTAGGACTATTACCTTTTTATTTTTGATATATCCTTCAATCTTGAGGGTTTTAGGAGTGCTAATTCCAACCAATGCATTACATGATATCATGGGATTCAACTCTTCAGAAGAAATCTCTTCTACGTTTTCATCTTGAGATGGTTCCTCTTCTTCTTCTTCTTCTTCCTCTTCACAATCTATGTAGAATAATTTATTCTCACCACACTTATGTCCCTTACTGTACTTGTTGTCACAATTACATGTCCTTCTTGTATACATTGTCTAATTAAAGCATAAACCTTTTATTTACTTTCCACCACACTTATGTCCCTTACTGTACTTGTTGTCACAATTAAAGCATAAACCTTTTTATTTACTTTCCTCCAATTGTTGAGGTGTCAACATTGTAGGTTGAGGTGTTTTAGAAGAAGGAATATTATTTTCTCGATAGATGTTAGGAGTGGTCCTTCTAGTATCCATAGCCATATTTTTACTTACAACATTTCTCGCCGCCTTGAATGCATTCTCCAATGATTTGGGTTCCCAAAGGAGAACCTCATGTCGAATGTTATCCTTTAAAGTTCTTATGAATACATCAATCAGGTGCTCATCTAGAATATTTGTTACCTTTATATTCAATATTTGGAAGTTCTCAATGTGCTCTGCAACTGAACCCTTTTTCTTGAGATTTATCAATTGGCTAAAGAAGGTATTTCTCCTTGTATCCTCATAGTGTGCTATCATTTCTTCTGTGAAAATTGTCCAAGTGACGAGTGATTTGCAAGAAACAATCCATCGATACCACAAAAATTGATTGGGTTCTAAATATAAAGAAGCAATTTGTACCTTTTGTGTATGTGGCACATCATGTAGATCAAAGAATTGCTCCATCTAAAGCATCCATGTGATTGGATCCTTTCCATCAAACTTCCTGATATTGATCTTAGGAAAGTGGTTGGTCTTCAACCCAAAGTAGGAGTTTCTCCTGTCTTGATTCATCTTCCTTGTGTCCTCATCATGAATTTCATGGGATTCATTTTCGCTTTCAGGTGTCCTCTCTATTAGGAAATTTTTCAATCCTTCCATGATATCTTTTTTTAAACCATCCATATTAGTATCCATTATTGCCTCCAACTTAGCTTCAGTTGAATCCATCATCCCTTGTAGTTCATATTTTTTTACTGTGTTCTTTTATAAATCATTTATGTCCCTGCACATTTCTTCACCTTCATAAAGAGTCCACGTAGAACTATCTGGAGGCTTATTTGGTGTAGAAGTTCCCTTTTTTGGTGGCATGTTGGCCAAGTATCACTTTTAAACCTTGATTTCGAGGTGGTTTTTCTAGACGATCTTTCTTTTATTGTATCTCCAAAAGTTTGGCCCTTTTGGGTCTGAAAATTTATTTTTGTAGCTCTCAGATATGTCTTCTCTGCAATGCCACGGGCCTTATCAAAATTGGATGTGCCAAATGGAAGTTATGGTAACTTCCCCACACCTTTTTTATTTGTGTCCCTTCCAGGAGAGTGTACTTGTAAAGCGTGCCAAGAGCGAAATATCTTATATTTGATTATGAAACTTGTACCAGAAATAATACAGACTGTCCATTGTCCAATGAAACTAGTCTCACTTAATTTGGATACTCACTGACGAAGATATCACTATTTTACCCAGAATACCTATTTCAGACTAGTTAATATGACTATTCATATACCCTATCTTGCACAGGGTGTATCTACAAAAGTAGGGTGACAAAAGTTATTTATCACATATAACTTGATAAGTTCTATGAATATCCTCTGGGTTTAAAGGTCTGAAACTTTACATAAAATATGTTATATCAAAAATTTTGTGATGACTAAATTCAGGATGATTCTAGAACCGTATCTTACACAGGCTATATCTCTGTAAGTATAAGGCCTTGGGAGCTGAAATTTGAACCCCGCGTACCTTGATCCATATAATAAATATTGTCCAAAGGGTTCCTTCTGAATCTTCATATAAATAAAGTTATAGTGAAAATTCCAAGGTGTCTCGGATGTAGTAGTGAAACCCCAAGACCTTGAGCTCTGATACCAAATGTTAAGAACCATATATCAAAATAGCATAGAAAAACCTTAGAATAAGTACTCAACTCCTTGAAAAAGAGATAATTTCAGATAATAAGCCTCTTCAAGGGGGAAACCTCCTTATACACCACATAAATTTACAAATACAAGACGATTCCAAATGAAAAGGTCTCATTGGTATATATAGGAGACTGGGAGGTACACTTACAACTAATGGACCCAAGCCGACATAAATAAAATCAAATTACTAATATAATATCCTCCAATTAAGGGGTAATGTGCCACTATAGGTATATAGCTACAATACATAGTACCTTACACTCTGTATAATAATGGATTAGCTGAGAGGAAGAACAGATCCCTCAAGGGGATGGTCACTTGCATGTTGCATGCAATATCTCTACACCCAATATTTGGGTTGAGGAATTTAACTATGCTAACCACATTTAGAACATGTATCCTCATAGATATGTCAAGGAACAAACTCCCTTTAAGGCATGGAGCGGAAACAAAGAAGAATTCACCCACCTCCAAATATTTGGATCATGTGCATGGGCCCATATACCCTCTAAAAAGAGGAAATATTTAGGTCCATATATTATCGCATGCATATTCATGGGATATACATATAGTGTAAATGGTTACATGTTACTTGATCCCTCTATTGATAGCTCATCATTGAGCATAGTTTTCACTTTGAGTAAACTCCCTTGCATACACCATTGGAGCCACATGTAGAGACCTTTGTACCATTACCTACAACAGACATGAGTGATGATGAGTCCACTCATTTAGATCATGTTTTATATTTTAATTCCAAATATGATTCAGATGATGATGAGCATTCTTATGATGAGCATGTAGATGATGAGCTACCACAGATTCCCAAGTGGGCACATAACACCCTACAGGAAGTAGGAGACCTTGTGGGGGATCTAGCAGACCAGAGGAGGATGAGGTCTCAATTTGAGGATCCTCCTCATGCACTTTCAGCTATTGATCAAGTGATTCCCATCAATTTCTACATGGTTTTATCTTCATACATGCAGACCTATGTAGAGGTTGTAAGGAATCCCTTTTGGGAAGCTGCTATGTAGAAGGAGTACAACTCTCTCCTCAAGAACTAGACTTGGGATCTGGTTTCGCTTCCTCCAGACAAGAATATTTTCAGGTATATATGGATCTATAAGACTAAGAAGGAAGTAGAAATATAGGTGAGTAGGTACAACGAAAGACTCGTTGCCAAAGTTTTTCAACAGATCCATGGGATAGAATATGATTAAACCATTGCTCCATAGAAAAGATGGACTCCATATAATCGGTCCTTTCCATTACAACATCTAGGGGGTGGGAAGTTCACCAAATGCACGTGAATAATTCCTTTATTCGTGGAGATATCTAAGAGGATATTTACATGGAACATCCCCAGGTGTTCATGCATAACTCATGCTTAGTATGTCGACTGAAAAAATCACTCTATGGACTCAAGAAAGTGCCTAGAGAATTCTATGAGAACATGGATGCCTACTTTCTTTCTCAACATTTTGTTAGATGAAAATCATATCTAGACGTCTAAATGTTGAGAACCTCAAACTCCTTGTTAATCATAGTTCTCTATGTTGATGAATTCATGATCATAGGAAATTTGGCCTCAACAATTGTTGCGATCAAAGACATTCTGCATAACAGGTTCTCTATGACATACATGGGCCCACATCACTATTTCCTTAGTCTCAAGATCAGTAAGGATGTTTTAGGAATCAAACTATCTAAGATTGAGTATGCTAGGGATCTCTTGTTTACATTCTATGTTATCAACTGCAATTCGACATCCACACCATTTCTGTTTGGGGTACATCTTGAATATGGAGGGGATACACCAGTGGTGGATAGCACCTTGTATCAATAACTTGTGTGGAGCCTTCTATATCTCACTCACACCCATCCAGATCTCTCATATGCAGTAGGGGAAATTTATAAGTACATGCAAGAGTCGCATGAGCTACACTGGAAGGTTGCTAAGTGCATCCTCAGATATGTTCAAGGCACCATTGGTTATGGACCCACTTTGCAGCAGGTTGTGCATTGGATCTCATGGGATTCACCAATTCTGATTGGGATGGCGATAACATAGATCTCAAGTCGATGTATGGGTACGTATTTATTTTGGGTTGTGGTCCCATATGTTGGTCGAGAAAAAATAAATTAGCTATTTCTCTATCGTAATCATAGGTCAAGTACAGAGGAACAGTCAACATCACTATTTAGGAACTTTGGCTTCAGAACTTCCTCATTGAGCTCAACATCTATTTCCATAGTTCGACTGTCATTTGGTGTGAATATCATAGTACTCTCAAGTTTTGCAAATACCGAGTGAAACGACAACAGACTAAACAAATTCAAATTCATATGCATTACATCAAAGAGTTGGTACATGACAAGATCATAATTTACAGTACCGTCCATCTATCGAACAAAATGTAGACATCTTTACCAAGACATTTACTGAGAAGAATTTTCACCTTATGTGCGATCATCGTGGAGTGAAGGACATAGTCGCTTATCAATTTCCTTTCTTTTCTACTTCATTTTTTATGCATTGTACTTTGGGGGGGGGTTCCCATGAGGTTTTCCCTATTTCCTCTATTTTTTTAATTTTTCATTCTTATATGCATTGTACAATGTGTACTTAACATGGACTTGGTTTCCAAGACCCATTCATCATGTACACCCTAGTAGTGTTCAAGGTAGATGTTGGAGATATTACACACTCACCTAGGTAATTTGTTTCCTAAGGTTGATATTCTAATGTTGAGGGCACTTCCATAGATGAGATATTCTACTACTAATTATGGTGAATCCTACAAAATAGGGCACCTTTCGTCTTTAGTTCGGAGTCAATTACAACTCAGTTAGACTAGTGGAGGATACTCATGCATGGAAACCTTGGTTTTATCACCAAGAGTTGCATGTTCACCTTAGTTTCCTCACCAAGAGGGTGCATAAATCATGCATGTGAAAAAGAGGGAGAATAGCTTGTGATTGCATGTGTTTCTCTCACTTCCACACATGTGACTCAATTAACTGATGATTTCATGGACCAGATAACTAAGAATAGGTGGGATATTACTTCGTTTTATGTCAGTGGGTGTCTATATCTCTCTAGATCACTACTATGGAACATTCACTTAGCCATGTAGAGTATATCATGTGTATTTTTATCATTATTCATTCAATTAATACAATTCATTATTTCTCTCAATCTTGTCTCTCTTCTCTTCTCTCTCTCAGAAGCTTTGTGTGATTTTTCTACTAGCTAGGTTCACTGTGAAAACTTCACATCCTTCATTCTGCTACCTACACACAAGTTACTAACAATGCCTTCCCACTTCTCTTTTCATCATTAGAATCCTAGATCTATCTTGGATCTAACCCGGTATATGAAGGAATAAATCATATCTAAACATTAATGAATGAAATACAAACATCAATAGTGGAAAACCAATGATCTATTGATTAAAATGAAATAAGTACATCAATTCACTTTATCTCTAGGTGTATATGCACTCCTCCTTTCCCCTTGTTCCTTTCTCCTCCTCATATTTTCAACCAAGCTAGGCAACTTGAATGCAATCGATGTACAATGGAGAAGCACCTCTATATTTTGGAAACATAACTCTATGAATGATTCTTCTTCATGCTCAAGATTGGCCTTCCTTATATAGATTCATGGAAGAGGATTGGGAGATATTATAGATCTTCTTGAAACCAATTGAGACTCGAATTTTGTGAGTTCCAAGGCTCATTCCACAAATAACCAACTCATCCATTGCTTACCTCTTTGAAACTCCGTGAATATGGAAGGTTACAGGGGTGATCGTTAATTGTACATTTTCAACTAGTGACATGGTCACTTGTTGTCATATAGATGACTAGTGAACCATCACATGTTTTCATATAGATGATAAGCTTCCACCTTCAAAATTAACTAAATTATTGAGTAGAAGAGTGTGTCTCAGCTTGTATATTCTAATGTGTTTCTCTTGACACTATAGGGTGGAAATTAAGGCTATAACACATGGGCTCATCATAGTGTATTTTATCACTATAGAAAGAAGATATCCCACTCAAAAATATTTGTATTTTAACATTCTCATATTTTATGAAGCCAATATACCTCAAAAATTCAAGGAACCTCCTCACATACTCATCTATTGTCATTATTCCAAGCTTGAGTACAAATAACTATTTCATCTTCTTGTCATAATAATTCTACGACAAGTACTGATGTTGGAAATATCTCTTGCATTTATTCTAGGAAATTATATTTTGATCAATATTCTTAACCTACTTGATTTTATCCCACCACATAGATGGTTTTCCTTGAAAATGATAGGTTGCAATTCTGGCTACTACATTTGATGAATAATTGTGTAATTGGAAATATTTGCTTATTCCCAACATCCATGCTTCTTCATATTCATCCTTCTTGTCATCACATCAAAAGTAGGAGGCTTAATATTCCTAAGATACTGGTAGTTGAGGGTTTCCTTAAGCATCCAGTGGATAATTGTATGAGAATAAGAATGAAAGGAAGGAGGTATGAAAGATCATGAAAAGGCATAAGGGAGGAGAGCAGGTGTTTCCCAAGCTAATCAAAGCAGGGGGAGGAAGAGAAAAATGACAAGGGGAGAGGTTGAAATAAGATAAGATCATGGAAGATAATTTTATTAATGCCAAACGAATGGCTACAAATAGGTCAATTGGATCGCTAAATACAAAGTAAGAATACACTATGAGAATTTAGAGCCACTCCTTTAAAATAAGATGGAAAGAAGATATAAAATAAGACCTAAATTCTAGTAGTTGGAAAAGGAAGTGATGATGAAGAGACTAAAGTAGACCACAAACCATAGGGAGTGATGAGTGATATATCCTAGGAGGATCTTCCCACTAGGTTCAAGAGATAACTCCGTTCCAATGAGAAAATTGGGGGCCACCAACATTGATGAAACTAAGTGTCGGTTCCTAAATAATATTATTTGGGGAAAACCTACATAAAGTGCTATAAGGGTAGTGTCTAGGGGAATGAGATTAGTTGTAAAGTTAGTTGAAGGGAATGAATTTTGGAGAAAGAGGAAAAACTTGAGTTGGGAAGGAAGGGAGGAGGATGTTAAATCAAAGGTGACAAAAGACCATGAAGGGCATCGATTCTCTAGAGAGCATGGCAATCCTTCTTATTATGGACCTTGCACTTCTAGTAATTACATCCCTTCTTGGGGTTTTTAGAGAGGATATGTATTTAGATAGGAGGGGGTTTAAAAGGTTTTATACTCCTCTCAACATCAATTAAGACTAGAAATGACATAATTATCATTGAATGGGAGGTTTAAAAAGGTAACAATAACGTGTAGGGGAAAGGGAGAATGGATGTGGATCTTTTTTAACTAAATAATACTATCATTCATGGTGGAATATTATCACTCCCAAGGAGCATTGGATGGAAATCATTTTGGTGCAGACCTCCTACCCTCAGGTTGAGATCCTACAAATGATGCACACGTCCTACCCTCAGGTCAAGATCCGTGCAGGATGTTCTCTAGACCACGTCAAGGGTTAACAAAACCCCTTATTTAATCCCACATAGGATTTTGGTTTTCGCAAATTGGGGCGCTTCGCATATTATGCCATGGCTCTCGGCAATAGCCGAAACATGAAATTTTGAATGGGCTTATGGTGTGATCCCCCTTCTCCAACGTGACCACAACCAAGCCTAGGCGCAAGCACCTTTTCGATTCGTGAATTCACGAGTTGGAGCACCACCCCTTGTACACTCTCCTTGCGAATCCGCGACTCCGAAATCCAGCCTTCGACGAGATCCAACGGTTGTATGCCTCCCTTGATCCGACGGCCCACGATGTATCAGGATTTAGCAAATCGGCGATTCAAGATGCTTGACCCCAAACCTCTTGTCACTCCATTCCCCGGACTTCGATACGCGAGTTCGCATGCGAGATCAATGGCCCACGTTGATCCGGATCTGGCAGTCACTATCCCTCTAGAGCTTAAGGGTATTGAAAAGACACTTAGTCTTAATCTCCCCGTTGTTCTAAGAGATCCAACAGTTCACGAGATTTCGGCACTTCCTCTTGAAGCGATTCAATCGTCTGATTCAACTTCTCAAGGAATTCGGGTCAGACGACTTGGCGTCCTTCCCTCCTGAACTTGATTCCTGCGAAACAATTCAACCTCTATCTCCCTTTGGAACAATTCACAGGTTCTAACCCTCTTGAGCTTTCATTTGCAAACTCAAGGCCTCCAAAAAGATTCCCTGCATGCACTCCTTGCGGCAGGTCTCAAATAACCTCTGGTTATTTTAGATCTTCGACTCTGTGCACTCCTTGCGACAGCAGTCCCTCAATTTGTCTCTTGGATTTGGTAAAATCCAAGACTTCACCCAGCCTGCGCACACCTTTCATGGCTCTATGCCCTGCTAACACTCTTGCCTGTAAAGACAAAGTTGGAATCTCTTTTGAGAGTTCTAAGGTAACACTCAAAGTCTGATCGATGCACTCCTTGTGGACCCTCCACTGCACTCTTGCAGGCGTTCTCAGAAAGAGAAACGACTGAAACTCATTCTCCCCTTATCCAGAATTCAAATATTCAATATAGAATCTGTTGGCGTTGGAAGTCACTCCTGGATTGCAGCAGGAGCAGAGCCCGACGCCCATTAGTTTTATGTCACGATTTGTTTATAGAGGGTGATCAAGTGGAAGAGAACTCGGAACGATATCGTTCCAACTCTGAAACTAGGCTAGACATGCAGAGGTAGGTGAGGTCTTAATTAAACTTCAGACAGTGAGTTGTAGTAAGGGTGAATAGGAGGAAGACTTTTGTGAGGAAAAGCTGAGGGTTGTTGTAGGCATCGGGCCTCTAACAGCCTATAGAAGAAAAACTAGAATGTAAGATCTTCTCACACTCAAATATAGGCAATACTGGAGAATATAACAGTGTTACAATAAATCCCTTATCATAACACAGTCACAGTAATTCACACGAATGAGTCGATCATGAACTTTCTCAGTATGAGATGAAACTAGATGGGATAAGAAAGTTGTCTATTATAAAACAAGAAATCTCATATACAGATACATAACCAGAGAACTAGAGCCTCTGTTAAAACTTTACAATCGGGAGCTTTGCTCTACCATCGATACTTTCAAAAATACAAAAACTAAGTACATATACTCAGAAAAATTCGCCCAATGGAGGCGTGCTCGGACATCCAAGGCGTGGCGTCCCTTCAGTCAAACTCGGACAGAAATCTTTCGTTAGACGCCACCTTAACTGTGCATGGCTCTTGGAAGGGGGTAGCTGAGCCATTAAATGCTGAGTTAGTGTGTGCAGACTTCTCTGGTTAGTCAAGGACTCGGCATGGCTTCTTTGAGAAAAACCAGCACACAGGACCGTCTCGGGCAGACTGCCTGCCGGATCCTCCATACCTTACAATTAATGAGTGAGGAGAGGTTTCAACCACCTCCTCCCGCCTTCATTTACTTCTAGCAGGGACCGGGGTTGAGACCGAGTCGGACTGGCACCTGGAGATCGCGGAGCTTCCTTCTGCAGCTAAACCTGGCTCTTTTGTCCCTTTCGCACAACTCTTTCTATTTCCTCGAGTGACCACGGGCTGTGACCCTGCGCTTATCCTCAAAGGCGCTTTCAGCGTTTCAGGGTTCGGGGTTAAGAACGAGCTGATCCTTGCTCTTTAAAGTCGAGATGGGTGAAATGTCGACAT
>SNQJ01S0040686.1:22269-41040 GCA_010110895.2 Picea sitchensis | reverse complement strand
AAAAGGGGATACTGGGAATGAGCTTCCAGGAAACAATGGGGGATTTAGGGAGAAGGCTAACGGGCTTGAGTAAACAGATGCTTCTCTTTGTGCAAAAGTGGCAACAGTAACAAGAGGGGGAGTTGTAAAGCTAGGAGTGGGGAAATATTCTGTGGTCCTATTTCCACGCTAAGGTACAGCTTCAGGGGAGAGGGGAGTGACAAGGATTTCTCCCTCCAATCCCAGACTAGGAGGGGAAAATTCAGCAGGAACACTCCCGAAATTCAGGAAACGGGAAACTTCAGAAAAAGGTCTGCTAGGAAGCTGAGGAGAAGAAAATGGAGTTTCTACAGAAGGAGATGGCAGATTACTTGGTTCGGTGGTGGAAGTTTCTCCTTCAGAGGCCTTTCCTTTTCTGAAAATCACCTCCGGATCAACTACAGGTGTAGCTAGAGGTAGTTGTGGATGGGACCGCGTGTGTCTGCCTCTGAAATCCACAACTAAAATAGCAGGTTCGCTCCAGTGGAGTCATCACAATGGAGTCGCCAGGTGCACAGTAGCAATCTTCAAAGGCTCTGATGCTTGATGCACCTTCAGAATTAGAGGCTCAATGTCGTTCAATCTCGGGGAAAATTTTCAACTTCATCCCCGGCAACGGTGCCATAAATGTTGGCGTTGGAAGTCACTCCTGGATTGCAGCAGGAGCAGAGCCTGACACCCATCAGTTTTATGTCACGATTTGTTTATAGAGGGTGATCAAGTGGAAGAGAACTCGGAACGATATCGTTCTAACTCCGAAACTAGGCTGGACATGCAGAGGTAGGTGAGGTCTTAATTAAACTTTAGACAGTGAGTTGTAGTAAGGGTGAATAGGAGGAAGACTTCTGTGAGGAAAAGTTGAGGGTTTTTGTAGGCATCGGGCCTCTAACAGCTTGTAGAAGAAAAACTTGAACGTCAGATCTTCTCACACTCAAATATAGGCAACACTGGAGAATATAACAGTGTTACACTAGATCCTTTATCATAACACAGTCACAGTAATTCACACGAATCAGTCAATCATGAACTCTCTCAGTATGAGATGAAACTAGATGGGATAAGAAAGTTGTCTGTTATAAAACAAGAAATCTCATATACAGATACATAACCAAAGAACTAGAGCCTCTGTTAAAACTTTACAATCGAGAGCTTTGCTCTACCATCGATACTTTCAAAAACACAAAAACTGAGTACATATACTCAGAAAAATTCGCCCAATAGAGGCGTGCTCAAACCTCCAAGGCGTGGCGTCCCTTCAGTCAACCTCGGACGGAAATATTTCGTCAGACGCCACCTTAACTGTGCATGGCTCTTGCAAGGGGGTAGCTGAGCCATTAAATGTTGAGTTAGCGTGTGCAGACTTCTTTGGTTAATCGAGGACTCGGCATGGCTTCTTTGAGAAAAACTAGCACATAGGACCGTCTCGGGCAGACTGCATGTCGGATCCTCCATACCTTACAATTAATGAGTGAGGAGAGGTTGCAACCACCTCCTCCCACCTTCATTTACTTCTAGCAGGGACCAGGGTTGAGACCGAGTCAGACTGGCACCTGGAGATCGCGGCGATCCCTTCTGCAGCTAAACCTGGCTCTTTTGGCCCATTCGCACAACGCTTTCTATTTCCTCGAGTGACCACGGGCTGTGACCCTGTGCTTATCCTCAAAGGCGCTTTCGGCGTTTCAGGGTTCGGGGTTAGGAAGGAGTTGATCCTTTCTCTTCAAAATCGCAATGGGTGAAATGCTGACATGGCCTAATCGGGCGCCACGCGTCCCTTTGGATGGACGGCTACGATGATGTCGGCATTCTGGGACCGGTCTTATCATATGGTGCGCGCTAGCACCTTTTCCCCAGGCATGTTCCTCTATGACCGGACGCCAAGACCATGGGCCCAATTCCTGAGCGCTTTCGGCGCTTCACGTCTCGCGGATGGGGGGGAGCTGATCCTTGCTCTCCAAAGTCGTGATGCGCGAAGAGGCGATAGAGCCTAATCGTGCACCATGTGTCCCTCTTTGATCTAACGGCCCTAATCCGGTGGTACTGTGGGCCCAAATTCCGGATGCCTTCGGCACTTCGTGTCTCGCGGCTGGGAGGAGGCTAATCCTCGTCCTCCGAAGTCGCGATGCGCGATGAGGCGATAGAGCCTAATCGCGCACCACGTGTCCCCTTGGATGGACGGCTGAGATTGCTCCATGATCAATGGTTGGATTGGCTTTTAAAGACTAACGACCACGATTATTTCGCCATTTGAACAACTCTGGCCCTAGGATCGTGGGCCCAACATTAAAATCTCTTTTGCATTTCGTGACTCGCGAGTTCGTGGGTCGAAGACCCTTGGCTCCTCTTTTCCAAACTCCCGATACCCGAGATGGCGATACGGGTCTGGCTCATTTCCTTGTCAGCACCCTCTACACGTAACCGTCGGCTAGGGCTCAAGTACTAGCGCCTCTCGCAACTCGCGATCTCGTGAGTTGGAGTGTCGAACTTTGGCATTCTCCCCTTACAAAGTCCCGAGACGCGAGATGGCGATACGGGTATAGCTCTGCTCCGTCAATGAATCCTTGCCATTGAAAACAAAATGCCCGCTTGATTTTAAGCCCGAAAAGGACTTCTTCTGCGTGCTTCGCTTGGCGCTCATGACTGCGCCCTTTGAATAAAATGCCCTTGCTGGACTTTAGGTCTTCTTCTTCACAGCTCGGGCTACGGGCTCAAAGGAGAGAAAGCAACCCACCCCTCTTAACAAGAATTAATGTTAACAGAATCCTAGAACATACACACACAGATTTTCATTGAAATAAAATGCACACAAAGAATGCAAACAAGCCGCAACATATTGTTCAACAGGCGATTCCAACAGCCATAACAAACACAAAGATTGGAATCAAATCTTTTCTTTCATTAATTCCAGTTCTCTCATACATGGTAAACAACTACAGCTAAAATGCATGAAAAAAATTATATATTCTCCTCTACAGCTCTACAACTTATGAAATCTGAATCATAATGTTACAAATGATCAAAGGGTCGAGGGTGTCTATCATCTGTTTTCCCTCCTACCTCTTACGCTCCTAAAACTGTCTAATTTATTATTTAAATCTACCTACTTTACATTCATTATGCATAAATGCCTCTACCTTCGACGGATGAGAGCAACGCTCAAGATCTGTTTACAATCTCCAAAACACAAAGGTAAGTACACTTCCCTAGCTATTACATTAATGTCCATTAATTAATTTTCAAAACATTTCAAAATGTGCGTTGGTGCTTTTCCAGCTGTCTCCTTTGGTTAGGTGTGTGCCTTTGGCTTTATACGATTCTCCTGCATCATACTCCCTCGCTTGACAATTTTTATGAACTTTTTTGCATGAGTTCCTTCACTGTTCATCCATCTTTTGAATTCAAAATACTCTTTTCTCCTGGTCTTTCTGCAAGTCCTCTTGTCAATTATGCTTTCCATCTATGGCTTTTCAGCTACATGCATTTGTTTTGTCCATTGAATCTTTTCTTGTTTATCTTTTGTTCCTTCTTCTTCAGCTCTGTAAGGGTACAAATCCGCGACATTGAATATCGGTGAGATTTCGACCCCATCGAGTAATTCAATCTCATATGCGTTTGTCCCAAATTCCCTTATGACCTTGCACGATCCAATCTTTTTCATCTTCAGCTTGTTGTATGTTCCCCTTGGGAACCTCTCCTTCCTCAAATGTGCAAGAATCAAATCACCAACTTCGAATTGAAGTTCTCGCCTGTGTTGATCTGTTCTATGCTTGTACTCTTGACTTGAACTCTGCAATCACTCCTTAATTCTGCTGTGAAGCTCCTTCATTCCTTCTGCAAAGTCCTCTGCACTAGCACTCCTGAATTCAGTTTGTTCTGAATCTTTCAATTCAGAAACTCCCCTTGGTTGTATTCCATATACAATCTGGAATGGACTCTTCCCTGTGTTTCTATTGAGTGAATCATTGTAAGTGAATTCCGCCTGTGGCAGAATGTGATCCCATTGATTGTGGTGTTCAGTCACTAAGCTCCTTAACAAATCTCCCAAGCTCATGTTCACGACCTCTGTCTATCCATCCGTCTGAGGATGATATGTTGAGCTAAAAGACAAATTTGTCCCCAACTTCTTCCATATGGTCCTCCAGAAATGTCCTACGAACTTGGTATCTTGATCAGAAATGATACTCCTTGGCAAGTCGTGAAGTCTGACGACTTCCTTGAAAAACATGTTTGCAATATGAGTTGCGTCACTGATTTTCTGGCATGGTATGAAATGTGCCATCTTTGAAAATCTGTCTACCACTACAAATATTGAATCATATCCCCTTTGTGTCCTTGGCAGTCCCAATATTAAATCCATGCTCACGGCATCCCACGACCTTTCCGGTATGGGTAATGGTTGTTATAACCCTGTGTTCTGCCTTTTTCCTTTCATGTGCTAACAAATTATGCACTTGTCCACATATTTCTTCACATCTGTCCTCATCCCCAGCCAGAAATATCAACCATTCAACTTTGATAACATTTTGTCATGACCAAAGTGTCTAGCCAATCCTCCATTGTGTTTTTCCTTCAGCAAATTCTCCCTCATGGAGCATTTCGGAACACATAGTTGATTTCCCCTGAACAATAATCCATCCTGGATCATGTATTCAGTCCATTGGCTTTTGTCCCTGAGAATTGGATTCTCAGATGCCTCATATGCCTCTTTGAAGTCTGGATCATCCCTGTACATTTCTTTGAGGTTATCAAAACCCAAAGTCTTGACTCTAAATTCCTGCAGAAGCAAACATTTCCTGCTCAAAGCGTCAACAACTTTGTTAGCAGTTCCATAAATATGTTTGATCACAAAAGTAAAATTCTGCATGTATTCAACCCATTTAGCATGTTTTTGTTTCAACTTCTCCTATCGAGTCACGAATTTCAAAGCGTGATTATTGTTGTACAAAACGAACTCCTTGGGAACCAAATAGTGCCTCCATTTCTTCAGCGCTTGTATGACTGCATAGAATTCTTTGTCATACATGGAGTACTTGATCTTTTGCTTCATTCAGTTTTTCACTTAATTACGCGATCAGCCTGTTGTCTTGGCTCAAGACCGCTCCGATGGAAAATCCACTCACATCACACTTGACCTGGAATGTCTTGCTAAAATCTGGCAAAACCAGAATTGGTTGCTCAGTGATCTTCTTCTTCAGCAGGTTGAAGCTCTTCTCCGCTTCCTCCATCCAGTGAAAAGATTTATGTCTTTTCTTCACTGTATCCATCATCGGTGCACTAATTCCACTGAAGTTTCAGATGAATTTCCTGTAGAAGCTAGCCAAACCATGGAAGCTTCGAACTTCAAACACGCTTTTCGGCGATGGCCAATCCTTAATCGCATTTATCTTTTCCGGATCCATTTTCAATTCATTTGCAGAGATAACAAAACCCAAATAAATGAGTTTTGTCCTCATAAATGACGATTTCTTCATATTGATCAGCAATTTCTCTTGTTGTAACCTCCTCATTACTGCAGCTAAATGCTTTAAATGTTTCGCTTCAGTTTTGTTGAAAATTAAGATATCATCAAGATATACAATGACGAATTTCCCAATGAAATCCTTCAGGACTTCGTTCATCAACCTCATGAAAGTATTGGGTGCATTTGTCAAGCCAAATGGCATGACAAGCCATTCATACAACCCTTTATTTTTCTTGAATGTTGTCTTCCATTCATCACCTTCTCTCATTCTAATCTGATGATATACGCTTTTCAAATCAATCTTTGAAAAAAACTTTACTCCACTCAAGCAGTCCATCAAGTCATCCATCCTTGGCAATGGGAACCTTTATCTGATGGTAATTTTGTTAATTTCCCTCGAGTCTGTACACATTCTCCAGCCACCGTCATTTCTTGGGCTGAGAACTATCGGAACAGCGCATGGACTCAAGCTCTCTCGAATCAATCCTTTGTCCATTAAGTCCTAGACCTGTCTATTAACTTCTTCATTCTCCTACGGCGTCAACCTGTACGCTGCTTTGTCCAGAAAACTGGCTTCAGGTATAAGATCGATATGATGGCTTACTCCTGATAGGTGGCAATGAACAAGGTAGTTCGTCCACTACTATATCAACAAATTCTTCCAACAACTCCTGGATTTCTTCTAGTAAATCATCTATCCTAGTGTTGTTCAAAACAATTATGGGCTTCCTAACCACAATGAATTGTGTGTCTTCCTTCTTCTTGACTTCCTTAAGAAGTTCCTTCCCACTCATGAGAAGTACAGTGTTTCTCATCTCTATTTTCACCTCTTTATTCTTAATTGGCAGCAACATGTGTGTCCTACTGCTTTTCTCCAGAGTGTACATGTTCTGTCTCCCATCATGCACCACATTTCTGTCATATTGCCATGGTCTACCCAGCAATAGATGACAAACATCCATGGGAATGACATCACATAATATCTCATCTTTATATCCTCTTGTTTTAAATTCAACTAAATATTGTTTAATGACATTTACCTGATGTCCTTTTTGTAGCCACGAAACTTTGTATGGGCTTGGATGTGCAACAGTCTCCAGCTCTAGCTTTTCTACCATTTCTGTAGATACAAGATTATCTATGCTACCACTGTCTACTATGACCTTGCATACCCTGTCTTTGGTTTTGCAAGCAGTCTGAAACAGACTGTTTCTTTGGGCTGGGTTCTCTGGATCCTTCTCTGGTTTCAAGAGAACTTTCATCATCATCAAAGATCTTTCACACTCAGCGTCCTCTACATCAACATTCCATCCTTGAGCTTTGGAAATGTGAGTTTCACTACCATATTCCTTCCTATCTGGACACTCATAGGATTTATGTTTGATTTTCCCACAGACAAAGCATTCCACTTCGCCTCCTCTACCTCTTCCTCTTCCTCTGGTTCGAGGAAAAGTATTTATATCCGCATACTGCCACTCCTGTGAGATTCCTCCTCTCTCAGATTGAGTTTGAGGTTTCTTCCCCCCTTCTTTAGGTTTCTGAGTTTTGTCCTGGGCAATTGTCTTGCCTCTGCTTTGACTTCTGCCTTGGCCTCTTTGACCTTGCTTTCGGCTCTGCTTCTCTTCAGCTTTCAGAGCCATCTGATAAGCATCTTCTACGGTTCGGATGGTCATCATGCTCATCTCATCCTGAATGTCATATCATAGACCATTCATATACCTGGCAACTTTCTCATCATCGCTTTCCCGGTGACCTGCTCTGATGTTTATCCTATAGAACTCTTCAGTGTATTCTTTCACTAACATCAACTTCTGTCTCAAATTCTGCATCCTCCGAAACAGATTTATTTGATAATCCCTGGGTATAAACTTGGCTTTCATTTTTGCAACCATTCTATCCCAGCTTTTGATTTTCTGCTTGCCCTTGCAACGTCTATCAGCCTGCAGTTCATCCCACCACAGTGTTGCATGCCCTTTAAGTCTAGTAACAACATGTTTGACTTTCTTGTCTTCCTCGACATCCTCATAGTCGAAGTATTTGTCTAGAGCTCTAATCCATTCTAGAAGCTCTTCAACATCCAAGTTGCCTTCGTACATTGGAATGTCCATTTTTTCCCTAGCACCTATCCTAGCAACAACCTTGAATAAGCGTTCTTCTGCAACATCTTAGACTGCAACACCTTCTCCTTCGTTTTCAGCTTCATTTTCATTTTCAGCTTCGCTGATATCCCCAGCGTCAACTATGTGCCTTTGTGCTATCTCCATAGCATCAAGCCTGGCGCGTAATTCACACATTTCTCTTTCCACTGCTGGATCAGGCATTTCCCTTTCTCTCCTTCTCGGTGGCATGGCCATAAAATTCCTCTTTTCTCTCTGCTACAGAAAGCAAAGAACTTGTCCTGGGCTCTAATACCACAAATGGTGCAAACCTCCTACCCTCAGGTCGGGATCCTATAAATGATGCAGACCTCCTACCCTCAGGTCGAGATCCATGCAGGATCTTCTCTAGACCACGGCAAGGGTTAACAAAACCCCTTATTTAATCCCACGCAGGATTTCGGTTTTCGCAAGTTGGGGCGCTTTGAATACTATGCCATGGCTCTCGGCAATAGTCGAAATGCAAAATTTTGAATGGGCTTATGGTGTGAGCCCCCCTCTTCAACGTGACCACAACCAAGCCTAGGTGCAAGCACCTTTTGCGACTCGTGAATTCGCGAGTTGGAGCACCACCCCTTGTACACTCTCCTTATGAATCCCCGACTCCGAAATCCAGCCTTCGACAAGATCCAATAGTTGTATGCCTCCCTTGATCTGACGGCCCATGACATATCAGGATTTCGCAAATCAATGATTCGAGACGCTTGACCCCAAATCTCTTGTTACTCCATTCCCCAAACTCTGATATGCGAGTTCACATGTGAGATCAATGGCCCACGTTGATCCGGATCTGACGGTCACTATCCCTCTAGAGCTTAAGGGTATTAAAAAGACACTCAGTCTTAATCTCCTCGTTGTTCTAAGAGATCCAACAGTTCATGGGATTTCGACACTTCCTCTTGAAGCGATTCAACTATCTGATTCAACTTCTCAAGGACTTCTAGCCAGATGACTTGGCGTCCTTCCCTCCTGAACTTGATTCTTGTGAAACAATTCAACCTCCGTCTCCCTCTGGAACAATTCACAAGTTATAACCCTCCTGAGCTTTTACTTGCAAACTCAAGGCCTCCAAAAAGAGTCCCTGCATGCACTCCTTGAGGCAGGTTTCAAATAACCTCTGGTTATTTTAGATCTTCGACTATGTGCACTCCTTGCGACAGCAGTCCCTCAATTTCTCTCTTGGATTTGGTAAAATCCAAGACTTCACCCAGCTTGCACACACCTTGCACGGCTCTATGCTCTACTAACACTCTTGCCTGTAAAGACAAAGTTGGAATCTCTTTTGAGAGTTCTGAGGTAAAACTCAGAGTCTGATTGATGCACTCCTTGCGGACCCTCCACTGCACTCTTGCAGGCGTTCTCAGAAAGAGAAACAACTGAAACTCATTCTCCCCTTATCCAGAATTCAAATATTCAATATAGAATCCTAGAACATACACACACAGATTTGCATTGAAATAAAATGCCCACAAAGCATGCAAACAAGCCGCAACATATTGTTCAACAAGCGATTCCAACAGCCATAACAAACACAAAGATTGGAATCAAAGCTTTTCTTTCATTAATTCCAGTGCTCTCATACATGGTAAACAACTACAGCTAAAATGCAAGAAAAAAATTCTATGTTCTCCTCTGCAGCTCTACAACTTATGAAATCTGAATCATAATGTTACAAATGATCAAAGGGTCGAGGGTGTATATCATCTGTTTTCCCTCCTACCTCCTACGCTCCTAAAACTGTCTAATCTATTATTTAAATCTACCTACTTTACATTAATTACGCATAAATGCCTCTACCTTCGACAGATGAGAGCAACGCTCAAGATCTGTTTACAATCTCCAAAACACAAAGGTAAGTACGCTTCCCTAGCTATTACATTAATGTCCATTAATTAATTTTCAAAACATTTCAAAATGTGCGTTGGTGCTTTTCCAGCTGTCTCCTTTGGTTAGGCGCATGCCTTTGGCTTTATACGATGCTCCTGTATCACATGGCATAAAGTCAAGGACATCCAAGGATTCAATGATACTCAAGATCATTGTCTAGGACTATGAATCTAGAGGATACAATATTTGGATCAAGAGTGATGTTGAGAGTTAAGGAACCACATGATTCCTATTTTGAATGTTTAAAACCATGACAAGTGAGGTTATTATGAGAGATAATTGAGAATCCAATTTCACAAATAACAAGAGAAATGAGGTTAAGGGAAGATCTAGGATCGATAATTAGATGCTTAATATTAGCATTACAACATATGACATATATGTAAAAGGAGGAGGAGAGATATTGATCCTGCTTGGAAATATTTTTGGAAGGTCAGAGAGGTCAAAGGATAAGGTGGGCCTCTTGATCCTAAATGGATCGAAACAACTGAATTGTTGTAAGACTCGTTACCTACAACAATTAATGAAGGTTAGATAAACTATGAAAGAAAAGGTAAACTTAAAAGTAAATAAGATGAAAGAGAGAGAAATAAATGAAAAAGCTAAATAATAATAGGAGAGAAAGGCCAACGAATGGGAAATGAAATGTCATGCCCATTGGCTTTCCCATTACCCAAAATATCCTTATTTATTCCTATAATTTCACTCTCAAAAGTATTTTTCTATCCAAGAGAGGAGGATGCACAAAGAGATCTATGAGTTGCATTGTAACCAGAGTCTACTGAAATGAAAAACTAAGCAAACATTTGAATCCATCTTTTGCATTTGGGTTTCCAGAGTAAAATATTTGTGTTCATTTCCATTGATTGAAAATCATGTTGTTGTGGTATACATTTGTATGAGCGCATAGTTCAGAGTTAAACCCATTGACTATTCATGGTGTGAAATATGATAGATTATGTACAATAAAATGAATTCATCGCATATCTAGTTAATTACAACAACTAGCATAGTTTTATCGTCCATTTAAAGTGTTTAAGGGAGATCGATGATTGTTATCAATTGCCTATGAAACTTATATATGTGATTTTCTAAATTGCATCACAAAAAACAATGGAAAATCAAATTTATTGAAGATTGTTGGTGGTTGGGAAGCCCATAGACAACAAAAGAACTCAATCTTGAGGTTGTACACACTAAATTGAAGGAATTCATGGGGTTTTGGTCTCAAAAATTCTTATTCCTTGGAAGAGAATTTGTGAAGGCTACAGATAGGAATTGAATGCACTCATTATATCCACCATTGTGAATTGGAACTATACCCTGTTGACTCAAAAAAATTCACCTACTATAAAAACCTGTAAAGTATTGCAAAACCTATACATATTTATTATGAAATAATAATAGGTGGGGTCCCCTAGGAGAAAACACACTAAAATGATTATTTCCAAACATAACATTCCCTTGGCATGTTGGCATACAATCAATTTTGGTTGCGAGATCATTTCAATTATAGTAATTTGAAACAATGGTATATTTATCAAAATTTATTTTGGTGTTTATCAATGCACATGTTTGGATGATGCAAAACACTTATTTGCATTTAAGTATGATATACGGTAGTTTGCAAAAACATCAAACTATGTAACTATGTCGCTTCTCACCATCATGGCAACATTATTATGGCACTCATGAAATTGCGAAGATTTTGTTATATTCCTATGATTATATGCAGAGTGGGATCAATTTTAATACCTATACTATGACTTCAAGCATATCAAGTTTAACCATTTGAGAAATGTAAAATTTAAAAGTTTATTTGGTTTATATGGTTTGCTTTTGGGTTTGATATATATATATATATATATATATGGCATTATTCATATGGCAACCAAGACATATCAAGGTGAATTTTTACAAGCTATGTACTATATAGTTATTCGAAGCATATAATTTGCTTAACATGATATGTATGATTATACTATAAACAAAGGATATGCAAGCAACATATCATAATGCATATGTATGAAGTGGTATGGTATAATATTAAAGTTGAAATGATATACGGTATATGTTTGTGGTAGCATAACATATAGCATATGTTTCAAGGTTTATATGGTTTAACATTTATGCAATGTGATGATTTGGCATATATATATGGTATGAAGTTGGAATATCGACGTGATGGTCCGGCCATGCATTGAATGGAAAGGGCATGGGAATTAACTCCCATGGGCGCTTTACCATCTCTTGTTGTTTAGGGTTTTGGTCATTTCATTTGAGTTTGGTATGTGGAAGAAGATCTTAAGATCGATCATGGAAATATTTCTCCTGGTGGTTGCAACAATCGTCTCGATCTCCAATAAGAGTATAAAATCACTCCTTGGAAAGGTATGTACGCTATAGTCTATGAAACATCTTCGACATACATTTTGTGACTTGATGAAATAGTAGTGGTTTTGAAATTGATTGGTAGTCATTGTGCATGTTTTTCTCTTCTTTTTGCTCATGAAATGGAAGTATTTTGAATGTTGTTCGAGGGATTTTATTTGCAAAAGAAAAGAAAATGTTTTTTTTGTTTTGTCCCTTTGTTGTATACTTTCTTCTCTCAATTCATTTATCACTTTCCATTCTCCTGAATATTTTTAAGATTAATGGCTCTAAATTGAAATCAGTCAAACCCATTTTATCATGGTAAATATTTTATGAGTTTTGACTTGGGTTCGAACTTGAATACAATATGTCCACTGTTGTTGTGACCATCCTTGAAAAACTCTTTGTATATTGTTGAGTATGATTATGGGTTGAACCCATGTTGGATATAATGGATATATGCCAAGTCTTAGCTTTGGTTTGAGTTTGAATTTGTTCACTATTGCAATTGTTATATGGCCAACAATGATATTAATCGAATTCATTTTCATATTTACTAAGTCTATTATATGGGTTTGAACCTGATCTTAAAAGTGTTTATTTCCGAGGAAAAAGTGAGTATAGCATTGACAACCCTATTTTTTATGTGGATTCAAACCATGTTCTTATGAAGGATTCGTCTTAAGTTGCATGTTGTTCGACGGAAGCCATACATGCTACAATCATGCCCATTCTCATTTGAAATGTTAAAATTTTGGATTCAAGCTCAAAAGTTATGGTTTGATTGTCATTTTAGTTTATTACAGATTCATGCACATCCTATGCATGACCTCACCCTTATTCTTTGTTGAGGCTATACGTCCTTATATTTTCATGATGGTTGTAGAACTAAACCCATTATTTCTTGTTGTTACCTAAGTCCTCTTTGTCCCTTGAGATTCATACTCTTGTTTGTACCAACGAAATGGTTTAAGTGTCTTTGATTCGTGAGATCATTTTCCTCATTCAACTCATAGCTCTGTGTTGATTATATTCTTGAGTAATTCGACAAAGTAGCAGCCTTTTGAAATTAAAGAGTTACATTTTAGCACTTGCTCTATTCTTCTTTCCAATATTGATATTGCACCATTCTTTCTCCTTATGGCATATATGCTAAGCCCTTTGTTCTAAATTTCACTTGCATGTTAACCTTTGTATTATTTTGTTAACAATGGTCTTAAGTATACATGATATTGAAAATTGGGTTTGACTATAAAGAAGTAAATGTTTGTTAAAGTCATTACCAACTAGCCATTGAAATAGTTTTTAATGATAAAGTTTAATGCAAGTTTTTGAATTGTTAAAGTAAAATGGATAAATAAATTTGTGACAAAGGATTAAAGTTTTAATATATATATATATATATATATATATATATATATATATGAAAAGTTTATTTTACATAAGCATGGCATTACTCCCACATTATTTACCACTTTCCACGCATTATTCCCATATTTCCCAACTCATACTTCATTTCAATTTCATGTTTTTTTCCCTTGTTTGTGTAATTTTAAATGATGGATTAAGAGAATCCTTTTAAGACGGAATACTAAAGATCAGTTCATGATGGAAGATACTTATATGGCAATGACTTTATTCTTTTGGTAAAAGGATGATACATGGGTAATTTATCATTTTGATTTGGATGTAGTAAACTTACATCATTAGGCATTTTGAAAAGATAGTTTTGACAAAGAAATAATTTGGGCATACAAGAATGTTTTGGGAAATTGTCATGAATATTTTGAAATGAACTTTACATAGATTGTTAGATTTACAATGGAGAATGACAAAATTTATGAACAGATGCAATTGAATATTTATAGACAATCAATATGAAAATTATGTGCATTCCTGTCATTTATATCATTTTTCGCTAAATACAACTCCCTTTTTCATTCTTTCCTTGTCATTTATTTGTTCATTTTTCACTCACTTCCCTTGTTCAAAGAAATAATTGATTGTTCATATGAATCATTTTTTAAAAGAAGTGTAGAAATCAGATTTTTGAACAACAAATAATGAAAGGGTTGTCTATAAAATATGGTTTTTCTTCCATGTTTCCCTTCATTCCCATTCTTTGTTCCCTTGCATGCTTGAATTACTTTATCTTTTTCATAGCCATAACAAAGTCATTTCAAGCAAAAATTATTAGATGTTTGATATACTGTGTCTTGTATTTTTAATAATTAGAATGATGATGCATATAGATGAGTTTTTTCAATCAAGGAAGTAACCACAGTAGAAATAGAGGTAACGGGGGCCAAAGAGGAAGAGTGCCTAATGTGTTTCGGTAGCAGGAAGGAAACAAGAAGATGAGATTGTCAATACAATTTGATGTTGACTCTGAAGAGTTCAATCAGCTGGTACAAACCGACTACCTGAACCTTTCTGGACATATTTCCTTGCAACCACCCCAAGCTCCTCCTAATCCTCTTCTACAACCACATCTGAGTATTGTTGATTTCCTTGAACCTCATATACAACCAGCAAATGATGGCTAGGAAAATATTCTTGCAAATTCTCCTTCTGGAATAGCTCACTGGATTGATAACCTTTTGCCACTACCTCCTCCTTTGCATTCAATGCATCATGTTGCATCTATTGCTTATATGGCCCAGTTTTTTTAAGTTCCTAGAAACTACAAAATATTTCCTATGGAGCCCCAAATGGATAAAGGAAAACAACCTGCTAATTCACCAAGCTCTGAGTCATCCAAATCATCTTCCATACAGTCAAAACAACCTTCATCCTAAGAAGAAAGTAATGAGAGAAAATTACTTTCAATGATATAAACCCTGAGATAGAGAAATTGGAAGAAAATAAGTATGTTGATAAATACTTAATTAAGCACAAGGCTGCTCTCTCAGAAGGAAGTAAGCAAAGAGAGACAACATCAAACAAAAAGTATTATTTCTAATTTATTTAAATTTGTACTAATACATTTCCACCTTGACACTTGATGTATATTTTGGACAGCAAACATATGATTTTATTTTTGAAAACTTTTAATATCATGCCATTTTGACATTATTTGGGAGGTACACGTGTTTGTTGATGTGGCATGTTTATATTGGTTTATTTTTGGTACATTTTATGATGTTGATATATACATGATATTTAATTATATTTTGGAGTTACAAGGGAAATGATGGAAATAAAAGAACGAAGACTTAAGGGGGTGCCACCTATTATTTATTATTTATTTACTCTTATTATAGATAAAAGTTGTCCTCTCCTAACTAAAGTTTTTAACTTTTAAAACAAAAAAGTAGTTGAACTACTCAAACTACTTTTGAAGGCATAAAAGGAGGAGAGAAAGACAAATGAAGCACATGAGAAAATACAGAAGTGAGACTTCTGATAAGCTTTCCTCTTGCTTGAAGTGAGAATATATGTTTATTTATTCCATTCTAAGTTTCTTTAGAGCTAAGTTATCTTGTTGATAGCAAGGTTATTTTGAAGGTGGTGAAGTAAAGGACTAGGAAGCATTGATTATTGACTTGTTCCAAGGTGATTCATTCTTCTTGAAAGTTAGTTTTAGTCGCAGTTGGAAGTTCTAAATTTATTTCAATGTTGATTAATGCTAGTTTTGCAAAGACAATGATGCACTTGTAGCTTGGATTGATCCAGTTTAGTTTTCAATTCTATTCTTATTCTTTTTTGGACACTACTAGTTGTTTATGTATGAATCAAATAACACCTTAGCCTTCTAAATGTAATTTTGATCGAAACCCTCATAGGGGTTTGAAAAGATAAACTTAGTTGTAACTCATAATGAGATTAATAAAATTATCTCTTGATTTCTTCTCATTTATGAGATTTGTTTTTTTGTTGATTTTCGTATTTATGCTATCTTGCATTTACTTATTTAAATATTTTAAAATTCATTTGCAAGTGCATTTTCTATTTTTAATTTATTTTACAAAAAGGATACAATGTTTGAATATTTTTATAATATCATAACATCCAAGAGTTTGTTTCTTGAGCTCTGATTGAGATTTTTGACAAGCTATAAACCCAGGGTGATAATCTCATATATCTCATTTATCCTAGTGAGATTTGAAAATGATTGAGTGAGGATTTTGTTGTTCCACTCATCAATATACCCCCGATTTAGAGTGCTACAAATAGTGTTAATAATCATGCAAATGTTGATTCATTTATTTAATCAATAATCAACAAATATTGAGATGATGGGGAGGTATTTTGTTTGAGATGTAGTTTCACATCTATTCAAGCATGCCATATGTGTTACCCAAAGGTGGAGTAATAACATTTTCGAAGCTCAGACACAAGTTTCAACTAAGCTCAACCTTTAGTTGGTGCTTCATTTAGCATGATGATTGCATCTTCCGATGACATTTTCACACTCTAAATGGTCTATCTATTATGTTCGACATATGATTTTTGTAAGGTTCTATTTTGTCAACAATGTTGTATTGAGGTAAAGTTTCTTGATTTGTTTGGTTACTCATCGTCATGGCCTTGTATTACATAGTGAAGTGAAAACGTTTTTTCAGTTTACACAGGCCTTATACATATTGGACACATATATGTTGAATACTATATGTATTATCATTATGAGTTGGATGGATTAATGTATAAGGATTTTAGAAGAAGCAAATGTAAGGTCAAAGACAGGAGCCATTGGTGGAAATACTCTACTGAAAACTTAAATCAAAAAGTTATTTTTCTATGTTGCATCTTCAAGATTGATTAAGTAATTTTTGTGATCAGCAAGAAGCTTAGGGAGGAAATTGGCACTTGGAAGAAGCTTCATCAAAATGAAAGTGTTGGAGTGTATTGTTATATTGTTATTGGTTTGAATTTGAAGTTCAATAAGGCAACACATCTACCAATATAAAAAAAGATGTAATTGTTGTATTTTGTGTGAGAAAGGAGGGAGGAGTGCATTGTGTTTGTGCATAAGAGAGTAGAGCTCTAATTAAATTAATGAAAACCCAATGAAGGAATATGTAAATATTCATTGAATCTTGCAAGTAACTACATCACATTCTCTTGTATCTTGAATTTTCTACTCATCCCACTGTTTTTTTTTATGTTCCAAAGTGCTTAGGATATCATAATAAACTAGAAGTACACACCATGTACACCAATATGAGCATGGAGCACAAATCCAATAATTGTAAGAGAGATAAGTTGCACAATAACTCCTTAAATAATAGGAGAATCTCCTCCAAATACCCAAATACATTCATACCTCACAATTCACAGAGCTATGAATCGCTACATCATCGATCATTCCAGAGCTATGAAAGAATCGTTCCATCATCGGTTATGTCATAGCTATGATACATGACCAGGAGTTGTTTATGGTTCTTTGGGCAGAGGCATGTAACACAACAATATATGTGCAAAACAAGAGATCTCACAGGATATTGAGGGACAAGAATCTAGAGGAGGCATTCTCAGGAGTGAAGTCAAAGATTGGTCATTTGAGGATCTTTGGTTGTCAATTCTACATCCATGTTCTTGTGGAAAAGAGGACGAAGCTTGAGCCTTCAAGACAAAAGGGTATATTTGTTGGGTATAGTGAGACCTCAAAGGTTTACAGGATCTTCATTCTAGCATAGCGAAAGAAATTTGTATGCATAGATGTTAAGTTTGAGGATAACTTGGCATCTAGAAGATCTCAAGAGTGATCAAAAGTGATAGAGGATGAGGAGACACATGATCTGGAGGATGAGAAGTATTCAACAGTTCATACTTCAAGTGGGGAGGATGAGTTAACCCCTTCCATTCTTATCAAGAGACAAGGTGACTACTACAGACATTGAAGGATGTTGGTGAGGATCCTAGGAGTGAATTCATAGAGCGTAGACCTCCAAAGAAGTTTCTGAACTATATGGCACTTATGAGTAGCATCATTGATGTTGAGCCTTCTAGTTTTAAGGAAGCAACAAATCAGCAGGTATGGCAGGATGCCATGGTAGATGAGTACACCTCTATTACGAGGAATGATGTTTGGGACATAGTGTTGACACCAGAGAGGAAGTCAGGTTTGAGTTTCAGGTGACTCTACAAGATCAAACGTGTGATAGATGGTAGCATAGAGAAGTTAAAAGCGAGTTTTTTTGTGGGAGGGTTCTCCTAGAAAGAGGGAGTCGATTAAGAGAAGACATTTTCTCCATTCATCGGGTATGTTTCTATTCGGGTTGTTATTTATATTGCTTCAGTTATGAGGTGGAGGATACATCAAATGGATATGAAAACAACTTTGCTCAATGGGATAATTGAGGAGGAGGTATACATAGAGAAACCTAGAGACTTTAAGGTGCATGGGATGGATTCTCGTGTGTGTAGGCTTAAGAAATCCTTGTACAGACTCAAACAGGCACCCAGGCCATTGTATTCCAGGATTGATGGATACTTGTAGAGTATGGGCTTTACCAAGAGTGAGGTGGATACTAAATTAGGCTTCATACTTATTGGGGAAAATCCACTCATATTAGTTTTGTACATTGATTATTTGTTTCTCACAAGTGCAGAGGATCTTATTGTAGGGTGGAAAGCAGATTTATCTGGTGAGTTTGGGATGAAGGACATTTGCTTGATGCATTATTTCTTGGGATTATAGGTATGGCAGGAATCAAGTGAGATTTTCCTTGGTCAAGAGAAGTATGCAATATATATCTTGAGGAGAATCAAGATGGAGGATTGTATACCAATGAATACACCCATGGTTCCCAATCTGAAGAAGGTGGTGACTTTAGATTCAGAGTTGGTAGATCCTAGGATATACAGGCAACTGATAGGGTCCTTGATGTATTTGGTCAAAACCAAGCCAGATATATTTTTTTCTATGAACACCTT
>SNQJ01S0040686.1:0-18424 GCA_010110895.2 Picea sitchensis | reverse complement strand
TTTAAATGTCAAATATGCATGTAAAATATACATCAGAGCAATACAATATATTCATATCAACAACTACTATAAGATAGGTCCACCACCAAAGCTAGAGGCATCAATACCTCCACCAGATAATAATGTAGAATGTAGCATCTAAGTAGGATATGGTGTTTATTATATTGCAAGAGGAGATGGTGGTTGGTATGTTTCTAGAGGAGGAGATGTTGGTCAATTTGTTAGAGGAGGATATGGTGGTCAGTCTACTAGAGGAGGAGATGTTGGTCAGCTTGTTAGAGGAGGATATGGTGGTTAGTCTACTATAGGAGGATATGGTGGTAAATCTGCCAGAGGAGGAGATGGTGTCCAGTCTTCTATTGGAGGAGGAGATGGTGGTCAGTCTACTACTGGAGGAGAAGGTGGTGGTCATACTATCGGTGGAGGAGATGGTAGTCAATCTACTATTGGAAGAGATGGTGGTCAATTTTCCACTGGAGGATATGGTGGAGGTGGAGGAGTACCCTCATCAACGGAAAAATCCAAAGAAGAAGGTTGAAAAACCCTCAAACTCTTGAGTAAACTTAGGGAATAGAAAACATGGAAAATAAATAACATCATATCATGGGGAATGCTTACCCATATTTGTTCAAGATCAAGGTCATACATCATCTCTCAAGATTGTACGGGAACCACATTGTGGTGAGCCATCAATGTACATATTTGATCTATCACCTACTAATAGAATATATGATCTGGCATGTGTGGCATGTTGTGTCTCTGCACCTAATTTAGCTCATATAACTCATTCATCTCCTCATAATGTTGGAGAGGCACCTCCCCAACATATGTTCCAACATCTACCAAATAGTAAAAAACAATAATTATACAATTTAGACAAAATCTTATAATCAATTACATGTGAATTGAATAAGACAAGAAAATATGTAACTAGATTAATCAAAATATAATGATAATATCACCTCTCACATCTAGTGGCTCATTCTAAATAAATAGGATGTTCATAAAACCTCTCTAATCTATCCTTATGTATGGGTATTGTAAAATATCGAGGAACTGATCTTCCTCACTAGATATAAAATCCAATACTTCTGAATTGATTGTCCTACACAACCACTCCAATTGGCCCCACTGGGAAACATCTACCTCTACATGCACATATGCATAGCATTCATCAACCTAGGAGGGAGGAATTCAAATATCGATTGAATGACCAGACACCTCTCAAAATATAAAGTAAATAGATTGAAATAAAAGGGGAAGATAATCCTCCCATCAAACACAACACAATGGTAATCCACAGAAAAACAAAATGATCACAAAAAAATGGTAGACCACCCGATCAATACAAACCTATGAAAAAACTATCTACATAATGCATAAGAGGGCAACTAATTTGTTTCCCATCATAGGCATAGTATGCCAATTTCATGACCATAAGCAATAGGCACCTAACCTCCTTTGCACCAAATGAATGTAAATGAAACTAGCCATTAGTAGCATGTAAACCACTGGGCTCAGTGACTATAGCATCAACATATCTCTACACATATGTCCACTAACTCTCTCACACACTAGTACATTTGGGTCAAATTATGATGGCACGTTTGACGCAATTGCCACTTTATATTGTCGGGAAAACGACAAACAACGGACCCCCTGAAACGTCGTTTCACATGATGTCGCTTTTCCGACGCCATAACTATCGTCTCTATTGCGACATTTCATGCGGACATGTGTCATCTCGGATTTGACTGTCCAAACCCCACATAGTCGTCGCTACAGCGACGTCAAAGACATCGGAATTCCGATGTCCCATTTCATCAGTCTCCACTACATGGATGCTATGGGAGCGACGTTACCATACATCGTAATACCGATGTATGGTAACGTCACTCAACCGAATGTCATATATTTATCTCCGACGTGTGTGCCATGGGAGCGACATTACCATACGTCGCAATTTCGACATATGGTGATGTCGCTCAACCGACGGCCAGCTATATATCCCCGATGAGTGTGCCATGGGAGCGACGTTACCATACGTCGCAATCCCAACATCATGTAGGTATTTAAAAAAACAAATGTCCATTGTCAATCACAAGGTCTCTTGTCTCCAACCTCAATGACCTCACAAGGAAAATGGTTACAATGAAACTCACTAGCTACAACTAATGGTATGTTGTTCCAAGTCGCTATTTTCATTTCTTTTTCCATGGGACCATCTAGGGAAAGTGCCCCTAAATTTTCCACAAAAGCAACCTACAACTTAAAACAACTCAAGAACCATGAGTCATTTATATGAGAAGTTTTCTTCATTGGATTCATCTTCATAGGACAATGTTAATGACACCCTTCTCCATAAGTCCTTAACCATACAAGCATGAATAATAGAATATTTTGGATGAGCTTGTTTGCACATGTATTAAAGCATTGGATTTGGATTTAGGGGTCAAATCATGAGATCTCTTGTATTCAACCTCGATGACTACTTGGGATGATGTACCCAATGAAAATCACTTATTGCAACTAATATCATGATGTTCCTAGTCATGTTTTGCATTTTTCCCTCGGGACCATTTACAGAAAGTGTCCTTGAATTATCCAAGTAAATAAGCTACAACTCAAAACAACTAAAGAACTGTGATTTGGTTTAATGAGCAGTATGCTCCATTAGATTCATCTCCATGTGACTGTTTCCAATAGCACCCTTCTCCATTAGTCATTGGACATGAAAATGTGCATAAGAAACAATAATGGATGAGTTCATTCCACATGTGTTAAAGCACCAAATTTGGATCCAGGGGTTAAATAACAAGATTTCACACATTCAACCTCAATGACTATGTTGGGCTTCACCCCCGAAAAAAAAAAATCTACCTCGAGAAATGTGTCACATATTTAGGTGGTTTTCGGCACATGGTTTTTTGCTGATGGTTTTCTATTTCCGGTTAAGGAATTAGGGTTGTTGAATAATCTAGGTCATTGGGTTAGGGTTTTTGATGCCGCTGGATCCTATATGTATATTGTATTGTAAACAATGTATCACAATGAATGAATATAGAATATGTTGGTTTTCTCAGTTTGGGTTTCCAAGATAAAAAATATCTGTGTAATGTTTTTATTTGCCATTGTATATTTTTTGTTCTTTTACTGAAAAATTGTTTGCAATAAATATTGTACAAGGTTAAAATCTACATTTGGTATCATAGCTTTGTTAGCTTCAGGGGGACGCCTTTGTCTTCAAGGGTTTGTCTCGGGACTGTGATAAACCTTGTTACAATAGGAGATCTGTGGTATTGATTTTTCAGGTGAAAAGAAATGGCAAGCAATTCGAAGATGGAGATCAAGAAGTTTAATGCGAAAATTTTTGAGTTGTGGAAGCTCAAGATGGAAGATATGTTGGTGGACAGAGATTAGTGGATCGTGGTAGATCCAGGTACTACACCTACAGGAACTTCAACAGATGACTGGAAAAATTTGGATCGGAAGGCAAATAGCACAATCTCACTGTGTCTCTATGATTCAATATTACTGAATGTGTCAGAGGAAGCTACATCCAAGGATTTATGGGCTAAGTTGGGGAAGTTGTAGCAGTCTAAGTCCCTAGTGAATAAATTATTCCTGAGAAAGAAGTTGTATAACCTGGGGATGAGAGATGGAGACTTGGTGGCAGAGAATTTGAACGCCTTCAATACTGTGGTAAGTCAGTTAGTATCTGTTGAGATTAAAATTTCAGATGAAGATAAATGTATCAGTTTACTGTGTTCTTTACCATACTCATGGGATAATCTGATTGTGGCCATAGGTAGTAATACAACTTCCTTTAAGTTTGATGAAGTGGTCTCATCTTTGTTGTCGGGGGAGATGAGACGGAAGAATATGGAAGGACAGAGCACAAACGCATTATTTGCAAGAGGACGTTCCCAGGAAAGAAATAGATCTAAGTTCTCAAGTGGGAGATCTAAGTCTAAGGGTAGATCTAAATCTCCCGGAAAGTTTGTAAAGGTATGTTGGAGATGTGGAAAAGAAGTGCACTACAAGAAGCAATGTATATCCAAAGTTGAGAAAAAGAAGGGATCTGAAGAATCTCTTTCTAAAGAAGAAAAGACCTCCAAGGAAGAAGGAGGGGATGTGTACTTGGCTTCTTCAAGCACACATGCAGATCATGAGGCATGGTTAGTTGACTATGGTGCATCATTTCATATGACTCCCCACAGGGGTGGTTCTGCGAATATGAAAGGTATGATGGAGGAAATGTTTTCTTAGGTGAGGATTCGACAACCAGAATCATAGGACGAGGAAAAGTCAAGTTGAGGCTCATATATGGAAGGATTAGAACACTGCCTAGTGTTATGCACATCCCAGGTTTGGCCAGAGATTTGATTTATGTAAGTAAAATGGACGATGCAGGAGTAAAAACAATATTTGAAAAGGAAACCTGTAGGATGGTTTGAGGAGCAATGGTGTTGCTGAAGGGAGTTCGGTTTGGAACTCTGTATAAGTTGCAAGGAAGCACTATTAGTGATGGGTGTAATAGTTCCATTGTTCTTGATATTGGAGTTGAAGAAGAAAGAACTCCTACAATCTCTGGAGAAAAGGTTATGTTGTGGCATCAAAGACTGGGGCATATCGGAGAGAAGGGTCTATGGTGTTTCTTGGGCCCTGTGGTTAATTAGAAATGCCATTATGTTATAGGACAAGTTAATATCCACCTCCAAGTTTTCTATAAAATCAAATTCTCTTATGAAGGACTCAAGGTACCTTTCCAGACAAAACCTTGGAGGAATATAAGCACACTTGAGATTAACAAAACAAAAGCATGGGAATTATTTGATAGGGCCTATTAAAGCAACCCCAATACATGCAAGGCTATAGGTGCACTTTGTTTTTTTTATTCAAGCAACATTTATTTTGAGGCTAATTTGTGTGGAGGTACTGACAATTGGGATACAATGAAAGAACTTGAAACATTGATAAGAATTACAGTAGAAAGAAATATTGATTAATTATAGGTTGTTGCTTACTCAAATTTGGTTATCGATTAGATGTTGGGGAATCATGAATACAAAATATTTGTTTCCATCCAATTTATAACCAAATAAAGTTGTTGGAGGGAATATTCTCTCATATATCTTATTATCACATCTATAAGGAGCAAAACAACTTAGTTGATGCCCTGTCAAAAATATCTTTGGAGATATATCATACTACCATCAACATGGTAGAGTAAAGGGAAGGGGAAAATACCTAGCCCCGTGTCTCCATATATTTATTTAAATGAGCTCTATCCATTTTGGATAATGGATTTAATTTCCTTATTTGTTTTGAACAATTTTTCTACTTTCTTTTTTTGTATATCAAGAGGTTGCAATTGATAATTTTATTATGGTTTTCAGGGTGAAACGTTCAAAATGTAACACCTATCTAGGCTTTTTTTCTTATGATGTAATATGTTTGGGGACAACTTATTTTGAGATACTAGATTTCAAAGTCATTCAATTATATTGGAAGAATATCAAGAGCTATTCTTGTTAAGTTTTTCTTTCATGTCATAGTGCACTTTATGAGTGTAACTTTACCATTTTTATTTCCACATAAAAATGTTATGGAATTTTCCTCTGTGTGTGTGTGTGTGTGAAAGAATTATACTTATTGCATATATTGTATGGAATAAGGAAATTATGTGGATGGATTGATGGATGAAGAAATTCTAGTGGATTACTCCTCGAGTCCTTTAGAAGACATGAAGATTTTTTCTACACAAGAAGAGCTAGTCTATTCTTGGAAGATTGAAAGGGATGAATCAAGCATGGATATAGTTTATTGAGATATGTTAGTACTTCCTTCCTAAATTGTTGAGTGAGCCTGCATCTGCTACTAGATTCCCTTTTCCATTGTGATGTGACCTAAAATGGGTTTATTTAGATCTGTATTAAGGTCAACGAGGAAACTTCCAAACCTTATAGCACCAGGAGAAGCATTCATATGGCTAGCTTCAAAACTTAAAGATCCAAATTGATGCATGCATTGGGTTTTTTCATTTCTAGATGAGGGATATGTTAGAATGTGTTTTATTGTTGTCCAGTGGATTGATGTAATCTTGTAACTAGTGTCATAATGATGATCATTATAACATCATTTGTGGGGAACTTATATATGTAACTAAGCTTTAATAGACTTTAGTAACATTGCACATGTGCACACAAAGGTAGTTTTGGGGAGTCATTTTCCTAGTGACCAACCCCTCATGTAATGGTGACCTGCACTACTAGGCCCTTTTTATCCACCACTTTCCCTTATCTCTTAATAAGCTTATTGTTTACCTTTATGGTTTGGTGTTTCTTGTTAGAAAAAGAGAGGATCAAATAGCAATAATATAAAACAAATGCAGAAATAAAACACAAGAGATACACAATACAATAGAGACACATATATACATGGTTCACCCAATATGGGCTACGTCCACCAAATAAATGATCTATCTGTATTCAAGAAGATGGATCTCATACTATTGTGATCATATCATATTCATACCTATCAACTTATGGTAATAGAAGTGATTCATGGGATTTACTTGTGTTTCTACATATGAGATACAAGGAGCTTTGTACACATATGATGTAAGCTTGTTTCCATTCACCTATATGTGGTAATGTGAATTCCCCTTTATTCCATATTCATTGCACTCATCGGGTACATACATCACACAATAGGAGTAAATAAGGCTATACATGTATTACTAGTCTATGTTATTGGTTCATATGAGTATCAATTAAATGGAAATCATTCATGCAATGGTTGTATAACCTCTACTACCAAATTAGAATGGTTCTTGTGGTAGGTTTACCGTTGAATAGGCATGAATATGGGCAAACAATACGACTGGTAATCTGTAATGGCATCTTATTAGAGAAACAAGGAAATCACCTTTCCCATATTCATTGATGTCATTGCCTCAATAATATTGGTATATTATAGGTAATAATCCATTTAGTCCTAATATTCATATTGTATCTTCCTAATAATGATACCACTCTAATCATACAAAAGCTTCATAGTGAGTTCGATAAGTTGTAGATACGAGTTATGCTTTGAGTGCCATATTATGTAGTTTCTGTAACAAGAGCTCAGTACTAGAGAGCTTAGTATGATTCCAGTCATTGTGTTGTTTAGTGATGTTTGGTATAGGCTAAGAATAGAAAGAAGAATGGTCACAAGAAGGTGTGAGGAAGATTCCTAGAGTAGTGTGCCCTTGGTCAAAGTCATAGAAAATTGTTAGAATTAGGAAAAAAATAGAAACAAATAATGCCTTTTTATTTTTCTATTCACAAGATCAACATATATGAGAAAAGAAATAAATAGATCTAAAAGACAAACCTCAATCTTACCTCTTGATCTAAGAAAGATGTACCTGTCACATGTGTGGATGAAAACTTTTATAATATGCTCAGAAATAATTTTAGGTTCATGGATCAAACCTCTAGGGTTTTATCTCTGTCATAAGGACTTAGGAACGGTTTTGCCAAGGTATATACCATCACAAGACAACTACAACAAACAAAACTCAGATCTGAAACTGTTACACCAAATGGGGATGTTGCACCAACAAAATCTGATCTGAAACTATTACATCAAATGGAGAGGTTGCACCAACAAAACTCAGATCTAAAATTGTTACATCAAATAGAGAGGCCACACCAAGAAACAAAACTCAGATCTAAAACTGTTACATCAAATGGAGAGGTCGCACCAACAAAACAAAACTCAGATCTGAAAAGATAGTCCAAAAAGGAGGCCACACCATCATTAAGAGAGAACAACTGAGGTAGTCACAACAAATAGGAGAGTGAGGAGTGAGTGAGTGTGAGTGTAATAGAATGCTAAAGGGTAGGGTCTTATTTATAGTTAGGGAGGGGGTTTGGGGCAATTTAAAATTATAATTAAATATTGACATTTAATTAATATAAATATTAATTAAAATGTCAATTAATATTAATATTAAATATAAAAACCCTAAACACATATAAAACCCCAATCACATAAATAAAAGCTCGATCACATAAAACAACAAGGGGGTACCTTTTAAGACAAATTCAAGGGGGGGTCCATAATGGAAAAAACATGTCCACATGAGTCTCATAATGACCTATAAACTTTATCATTACTACACAAGGGGGTCCATCAACAATGTGGTCATGTTCATCTTCATAGGCACTCCTAGGTATCATGGATGATTTCGAGAGAGAGGAAGAGGATCAAAAATCAACACATCTTTGTATTACACCAAGATCTACCTGGTCAAAGACCAGGTTGCCCCAAAACACATCTGGGGGGCCTAGAACACATCTAGGGTCTTATCCACAAAGGTACAAGACCAAGGATCAACCCATGCATTAGGAAAGGGTTCTCTGGAACACATCGAGGGGCCCTAGAACACATCTAGGGTCTTATATCAACCAGCAAGGAACACATCCAAGGATCAATCCAAGAACTGAGCAAGGATTCCCTGGAACACATTCAGGGGCCTTAGACACATCTAGGGACTTATATCAACCACCAAGGAACATATCCAAGGATCAATCCAAGCACTGAGAAAGGATGATCCCTTATGAACCTACCATTTGGATGACATTTGCTTCCCAAAAGGAAGTGAGAAGATGCCTAAAATTCCCAATGATGGATCTAATCAACTTTGGGTTTCCCCCAAAGATAGTTTGATAAAGACTGGTTCACACTTCTCATTAGCTAATTCAATACATCTTGATACCTTTTTATGCAAGAAGGATGTTAAGGAAAGTGTTTTTTAGCTTAAGATTGTTTCAATGGAAGCTCTAATTTTTGCAACCCCATCATAACCCAAAAACTCACTCCCTTTGACCTAAGTTGTCCTCTAGTTTATGATGGTTATATTGAGTCTTGCACTAAAGAGAGGAGATGCTATAACCATGTTATTCTAATTCAGATAGATAGCCATACTACTTAGCTTCCATCTTGTACCAAAGGATCAAAATTGTATCATTGCGTAAAGGAGGACTGTTTAAAGACGAAGATATAGTGAGATTGCAATGAATCGTTTGGAGACCGTTTGGAGGCCCAAACATCATGAGATTGAAGTACCCCCAAGTTGAAATGACCGTTTGAGACAGTCATTTCAACTCGGGTGTACTGCAATCTCATGATGTCTGGGCCTCCAAACGGTTCATTGCAATCTCTCTATCTCTCCACCTCCAAACGGTCCTTTCAATTTGGGTGCACTGCAATCTCATAATATCTAAGCCTCCAAACGGTCATAATGTTCATTTCAGTAGGTTCCCTTCCTCCAAATATCTTGTCACCATACCCAGATCTTGATGTAGACCATGACCTAGACCACCACATAGAGGTAGATATAGATTTAGACGTTGACCTAGAGCTTGATGTAGACCATGACATAGACCCCCTTAGCTCCATCTAAGCCTAGGCATAACTTATACTCAATCCTTAACCCTATATTAACTCGAGCCATGAGGGCAATGGAATATATTAATTTTTCTTTCTATGGAAAGATAATAGGGGAAGGATTTATCTAAAGTGTTTCTCTCAAACAAAGATACTTCATGTTGAAAAATGACTAGCAAATTATAATTAAATTTAAAAATTGGTACCTCTTCAAAATATGTCATTTGGAGTTGGATCCGGAACTTTGTACCATGATTTGACTACATCCACACCTCCAAATGGTCATATGTCCATTTCATTGAATCCATCATTGTCTTGTGAGAGATGTAATATAGAAAGGGGGGTAAAGAGAGAGAGAGTGAAGAAGGGGGGAGAGAGAAGAAAGTATGAGTGAAGAGCATAAGATGTCCATGTTTACATTCCTCAATGTTATACCATGTAACCTATAAATTGAGCATGAGAGGATGTATAATTAGGACAAAATTTGGATGGAAATACATCTATTTTGATGGAAATGGATGATGACAAATATCTATTGGGGCTTGATAACATTCTATGTGAATTCTATAAGAATGTGGGTACCTAATAAGCATTAAGTTAAATTTTAGCCATGACTTTTGCTAACTCAAAATCAACATAAAGGTGATGGTTGCCCATGTAAGGGGTCTTGTGACCTTGGAATATGAGGAAAATGAATTCAAAAATGTTTTAATTAGTAAATTATCAATTCATCCACATGCCCAATGTCTTGACAAAAGCAAACTCTATGATTTTTAGCCAATGAATTAACATAGCATCCTAAGGAGTCATGTAGATTTTTCAAATAGTACCCTATATCATGTAAATACGTTATTAAGAAATGTCTAGCTAATAAATTATATTCTATCAAATATGGAAACCTTCCCCATCTACAAATAATAACACCAGACCTATTGTTAATCAATGGAAAATGGTGGAATTGCTCAAACTGAACATTGAATTAAGGACATGTTCTTAGCTTGTTTGTTTGCTTAGGATTCGTTATTGACTTGTTTGAATGGTTGAACTCTTTCACTCCACGCCTCTCTTCCTTTGCTCGGTCCAACTCGAGTCCTTGTTTCCCCATGCTCGTAGGCTTACATATTCATACCCAAAGGATTTTGATACTTGAATTTGGTTCAAATCCTGGTTTCTACTAACTTGTCCCTAGGATCCTCAAATCCACCAACAATATCCTTGAGTGTCCGACACCTCACCTTAATATCTCTCCAAACACTACAAACTCTCGAGATCTACTCGACAAGGGAAAATTCGAATACATATTAATCTCTCCAAATCAATTATTATTCTAGAATCATCAATCTCACAATTAACTCTATCATATGCAATTCTTCTAGAATCCAATAAGAACATAGAAAATTACAATAATTTGAAGTTAGGGAGCCCACTCCATTAGTAAACTCAAATACCCCTAAGGCCTAATAATGAGTTGACTTTGGAAAATTCTCAAACTTAATGGACTCATCTTATAATGTGCCTCTAGTCACACACCCTCCATATTAGTTTTTTTTATTGTGCCAAACCCTTGATGAAAACATGAGTTTATTCGTGTCACATTTCATAGTTTTTGGATCAAGTAAATGGACCCATATTTTGCATCTTATAGATGATTCTCAACTTATTTGAGTGGATACTTCTATTTCACATTATGATGTTGTTTTATTATGGATGCATTATGTTCGACGATTTCATTCTCAATGACAACTTGTGCCCATAGATCAACATGTTTCAGTGAATCTCTCTCTTCCACATTATGATATTATTCCTACAGTGACTAGGCAAACAAATGTTGATGACATGGACCTTATTGATGACTTATCTAGATCCCATCCTATAAAGTTTTCTTCTTCTCTATTAGAGGCCACCTTCACCATCTTGTGGAATCATATTGGTGTGAGAATCCAGATATTCATGAGAGGATGGGCGTTTCTTAGCTATGTGGCTCTTGTTGTTTAGCATTAGGTTATGAACCTTGTGTTGTAATTCCTTCTCTATGAGGTCCCTTGTCCATATTAAGATGGGATGTTGATAATAAGGGTGTATTCTTTATGTTTCATCCATGACCAACCTTATATTACATTGGGTATCCATAAAATTGCTTTCATATGCATTTGCACTTCATTTGCATTGAGTTGGGTATCCATAAACCCACTCCTAGATATTTGACCACAGGCATCCATAAACCCACTCTCAAGTCTATTTTTAATGATCTCTCTCTCTCTCCTCAGTGGGGATGGGTCTGAAAAAATATAGGAGTTATTTTGTAGTGATTGTAGAGCTAGGGTTTAAGATCCTTATTTTTTACTACAAAATTTTAATCGATACGAGATTTTTGTGTGAAACAAGGTTTCAAATCATCTTTTTACTACAATGTTCTAATAGCTACTCCAAGTCTATTTTTCAAGTGGCATCACTATTTTTTTGTGATTGTGGAACTAGGGTTCATATCATGTTTTTCTACTAAATTCAATGGTCAACCCAAGGTTATTGGCTAGTATCCTTAATACTTTTGCCTTTAAATGTAGACTAGGGTTTTAGATTTTACTTTTTATTTATTTTTATTTTTTTTAGAGATCTGGAATAGCGGATCAGAACATTTTTAGCTACTAGAATTATTTGGTGATTTTGGTGAGTATCCTTTCATTGCTAAAGAAACTTGGGAAGCAACTAGAATGTCCAATGAACATGCACTGCATCTGGTTCTAGACATTGGATTTGTCACATGTTGAATACCCCATTCAAACAGGCTCTCTCTCTCCTCTCTCTCTCTCTCTCTCTCTCTGCATTCGCCAATTTTGACTATTTTCCCAAGTGACTCACGTGACTTTACTAACATAGATGCTAGTGCTTATCATGTAGACTATGAAATGGAATCAACTTGATCACTCCTGGAGAGTTACAATGGTGTATTAAAAAACCAAATAGGAGTGCCTATGCACTATCAAGTCTAACATACAGTTTCACTAGTTCTAGGTGCACTTCTTCATATTATTATAAGCAACACAGTGAAAATTAATCTTGGAAATGATGAAATTCAAAGTAGATCCAAAATTTGTTGGACAATGGACATATTAGTCCAATTTCTCATGCTATAGAGGTTCGATAATGCTCATGTCAAGGAAAGGTGGAACGTGGCACAATTGCATTAACTATTAGGTACCCTATTGGAACTCTTTTAGTGCAAATTAATCTTGGAGAATTATTAAATTCAAAGTAAATCCAAAACTTTGGACAATGGACATATTAGACCAAGTTCTCCCACTATATAGGTCCAATAATGTGCATGTCAAGGAAAGGTGGAACGTGGCACATTTGCATTGACTATTAGACACTTAACAAGATCATTGTTAAGAACATTTGCCCTAATCTTAATCATTCATGACCTTCGAGACAACTTGAAATGCACAAAGTTCTTCACCAAGTTGGATATAAAGTCAAGTTACCATGAGTCACTAATGGATGATGTCTAGAAGACACATTTCAACACTAAAAAAGTTTTTGTATGAGAGAGTAGTGATATATTTTGATCTCATTAAATGTACCATTAGTTTTTTATGTTTTTGATAGATGATGTACTATGACCCTTATCTGACCATTTCACGGTGGTGTACCTAGATTAAATGCTTATCTTTGCATATATTCAAATGAGTAGATAGAACATTGAAAGCAAATCTTGTAGACTTCATGAAAACACACCTTGTGTGCCAACCAACAATTTTTTTGCCAGAAGAAAAGGATACAATATTTTGGCTATGTCATCAACTATACATGAGTACATGTTGACCTAAAGAATATATAAGACATTAGCTATTGGTTGGCTATGTCATCAACTATACATGAGTACATGTTGACCTAAAGAATATATAAGACATTAGCTATTGGATTATCTTGACAACTCCAAAGAAGCTTCACAAATTCCTTGGTTTAGCAAATTTACACTAAAGGATTATCTTGGGTTTCTAACACATCACATGTCTCCTTAATTAGGTATTGTGCAACAACATCAAAGAAATATTGAACATGATCTGAGTAGGTCAAGGGCCCTTGGATATGTAACCTATGCTACAATACGTTGAAAGGGATTGTTGTTAACATGAAGATTTGTGTTGAATTGAGCTAAATCAAAGCCAACACAACAATAGGTTATGGTATGGCACAATGTCACAAAGGATTAAGGGGCTCTCACACTAAAAAAAGTGGCAATGGGGAATTTAAAAAAACATTATTTAAAATAGACATGCATTCCTTTTAACCCAACCTTGATGCTTTCTGAACCGCCACACCTATTTCTTATGACAAAAGAACATGTGCACCTTCATAAACTTGCCACATAGGTTAGGAACACAATCACATTATTCATGTGCACATTCTATAACACATATGCATTATTTTGAACATACAAAAAAATGTATTGCATCGAAAATTACCACCCCTAAAATGTATCATGAAGCTTCCTGTTTTTTACATCACTTTTTGCAACGACATCCATTTTTAGCGCTCTTTATGTTGGTGAATAATTATTTGTGCACATATAATTAATAAATTATGCATGATAAGTATATTTATAATAAAGCATCGGAGTTATCAAGATAAGGTTGACATTACTTTAGTTAACTTGTAATACCTCAGTTTTGATCCCCACACCAGTAATATATATGTGTACATGATGAATGGCTATAAACCGACAAATGTAATTTGTAAATGAACATTGATTGTTAATCAAATACATCATATGCTGCAAAAGAGGAAGGGAAAAATGTGGACTTATGATTCCATAAGAGGGAAAAGACAGGGGGGGTAAAAGAAGATACTATTATTGTTTTTAGGTTTTTGTGGTGTGAGTTTTCAAAGCTGGCATCTTCTGGATTAACCACAATAGAGTTCATTTTTGTCAACATTTTGAATCCTTTACCTAGATCCATCTTCAGGACTATTTTATCTTCCAGATTAACCACAATAGAGTTTATTTTTATTGACGTTTTGAATCCTTTACTTGGACTAAAGATGAATCCAAGTAAAGGATTCGAAATGTCGACAAAAATGAACTCTATTGTGGTTAATCCAGAAGATACCAACTCTGAAGATAAAATTATTTTAATCTTATCTTAATCTTTTAACCTTGTTTAATTAGTATTCCTTAACCCTTAGGATTAGTTATAAGAGAGGATAAACATTTACTTTTCATGAAGACACATGGTTTCTCACTCACATGCAATTTTACCTATGTCTTTTTTGGTTGTGCGAGGGAGAGAAAGAGAGAGAGTTGGAAGGATTCTGGGGAAGAGTTTGAATGTTTTTTGGGGTAGTTCAAATTCGCTGAGAGTCTGAATTATCAGGGGGTTTAGAGTACCAGGTGGTTCGAGTGACCAATCTATTCGAACTATCATTCCAATTCAAATCATCATTCTATTTGAATTACCATTCTGTGGTGGAATTAAACTTTCATTCTTCCTCCCAAAATTTACTCATTGATCTAGAATGACCATAGACCTACTACAATCAAGGTATGGAAAGCTACAACCATGAAATATGAGATAACTGTGACCCTATGGAATGAAAGTTCGTTGTTGTTGAGTAAATTTAGCCACAATTGATCATCCTTGGAATCCCAGTAGTGAGATTTCCTGGCCAACTTGTGTTGGAGCCTTGGAGGGAAGTGGGACCAACCTGAGTGATTGTTGAGCATGTAGAGAAGAGGATTCCATTCCTTGGGTTATACAGGTTAATGAGGAAAGAGGGTCGTGGATTGGGATTGTTGTAGGTGAAAATTGATTATGAACCTAGGAATTGGGATTTGATAAGAGAATAAGAGCAAGCCATAGGGAAAATTTATCCTTGTGGATTCATAGCCTCGTCTCAAGGGTGGCCTCTATTGTAGAGAGAATTGGTGCAACATGGAGTCTATGGTTGGGTGGAACATCCATGTTCTATAGCTAGTTGGTGGACAATTTCCAGAAAGATAAGTGTTTATGAATTATGTTGAATTAATGTTGTTTATATCATGGGTTTTATTACTTTCTAGTTTGTTTAGTCATGTTTGTGTGTGTAAGTATGAATTATGATTTATGTCACCATTATGATCGAATGGTTAATTATTCTTACATAATCTTGCATTGTTTGATTGCATGCGTTAATTAATTAGTAGCGGATATTTGGGTAAAGGTATCATTATAACCAATTGGAATGGAATTTGGTGTTTTCAAGAAGTACCCCATATCCTATAGAGAAGATAGAGGGTATTAGGTACACTACAATATGGTATTAGAGATACTAGTTACAACATTGGGGTTGTATGGACCAAAAGTAATCTTCTGTATGGGGAAATTGTTGTTTACTTGTCAAGCGTTTAATGAAATACTTCGGGGGAAATAATTGGGGAAGTATTATTGAAGATGTAAATTGTTGGAGTGATGGCTCAAATATAAAGTTGGATTCATGTTAGAGCATATGGAGGCACAATTTGTATACTTCCCAAATTGTAGAGTTTATCTCCATGGCAAATTGAGAAAAAAACATAGTTTGTAAGATAATTCTTTGATGAAATGTCCATGACGAGAAATGATTGTGTAGAGCCATAAATTTCAACTTAGAATCCCAAATTGGGTATGTGTGTAGTCATTGGAAATCTTATTTAGGGGGAATAATTTTGATGGCTTAAATATTGGAGAAGTACTTTAGAATTCTTTATAACTTGAGAAAAAAGAGGGCAGTAGCTTTGATTTGATAAAACTAATGAAGTGCATAATTACAATGTCAATTGAAAGAAAATGCTACAAACCTAGAATTGGGATGTATCTCACAGTTTTATTAGTATGCACACCTCTTGCAGGGTTAGAGCTACAACAAGGAAAAGTAAAGAACATAATTGAAGAATATTATTGAAGAAGAGACATGGAATATGGACATAGACCTTACATCCATGAATAAGAAGTTAGAGGTTTGAATATTAGCGTAGAAGACACCGAGTCTAATGGGAATAGAAAAACAATGGAGTCGTTGTATTTGGTAGAAACTATAAGGATATTGATGATGGAGGTGCGGAGCTATGGAGTTGATAATGTTTTATGACCCAAGGGCGACATATATGGGGTTAAATGTATATGATATGACCCCAATGGGGGGCATATATGGGGATAAATGTACATGTAATGTGTAAATATATATGTAAGAGGGGTGGCTTAATAGTAAAGGGGCCTCATGTGTAATGTGTGAATATGTATATATAGAGATCGTGTATTCATTATTAAGGACATGTGAGTTGTGATGTATGAATGTATTTGGTTATTTGGAGGAGGTTCTCCTATACTTTGAGGAGTTATTATCTTTCTTATATATATTTGAGTTTTTCTCCATGCTCACATTGGTGTACATGGTGTGTACTATGTTCTATGGTGATATCTTAAGTATTTGGTTCATAACATTTGGTATCAAAGCATCGATCCTATGGTTTTGCTTCTTCCAACGAGTCATCTTGGAATTTTCGCTATAACTTCTTTTTCGAGATGCTTCAAATATAGAAATTTGGAGGTTACTTAGAAGACATATCAAAGTATATGTGGTAAACATTTTAGGTTCTGGTTCGTTATACTTTCGGAGATATGTCCCTTGGAAGTTGGGGATTTTTACTAGCCTTGAAATTAATCTCAAACGAGTCATTTTAGGAATTTAGCTATAAATTTTTCTTAGTGATGTTTCGGACTGTGAAATTTATCGAATACTGAGAAAATATAGCGAATTCCACCTGGTAAAAATTTCAGAGTTTGGATCATTTTAATTTTTGATATATAGTATGTGGATGGTAGGGTTATTTGACTAGTCCTATAACTAGTCTCAAACAGGTGTTCTGGGTAAAATAGTCATATCTTCTTCAGTGAGGATCCAAATTCAGTGCCACCAATCACATTTGAAAGAGGATAGTCCATAGTATTTCTGGTACAATTTTTTTAATCAAGTATTAAATATTGGATATGTAGCATTATGTACAAGTTCTCTCTCTAGAAAAGGCCAAAAAATCAACAAGGTTTGAGAAAGTTACCATAACTTTCATTTGGCACATCAAATTTTGGTCATACCTATGGCATTGCAGAGAAGATATATCAGAGTACTATATTCCAAAATTGCATACTCTGAAGGGATAAAATTTCATAAATACATCAGAAGGAAGGTCGGCCAAAAGTATAGACTCCAAATCGAGGTTGTCAAAGGTATGTTCACTTAAAAATATCATAACTTTTCATTGGGATGTCTAATTGAGGTGAATCAAAATCCATTAGAAAGAGGAAACATAGAATATTGTATGAAATTTTTTATTATAACTATCTGATATCATTATCCTTAATATACTAAGGTTGTAAGTTGAAGGTTGGGGTTGCCCGCAGGGGTGTAGACCGATTGGCAAGTGCCGTGTAAATGGAAGGAAATGTAAAAAGGAGGTCTCAAGTTCGATTCTCACCCCGATTTACCCATGCCCTGTGCTTGTGGGTTGTGTGGACACACCTGGAGGTTATAGAGGTAGCAGATGGGAATCGACCCTGTGTCACGTGAGTCCGAGAACCGCGAGTTGTCGATTCAGCCAGTCACAAAAAAAAATTGAGGGTTGGGGTTAAACCTCAATTAAGAATCAATGGAAATACCTCAATTTATAGGACATGAAGATGAAGATGAAATCAATCCTATGGAATGGTTGAGTATGGCAAAGGAATATGATATGACTCATGCAACAACAATTTTTTTTTAGGTGAAGCTCATAAATGGCTAATAAATATTGACAAGGATACTATATGGAACTGCACATGGGAAGCATTTGAAAAACTTTTCTCAAATAAATGGATTAAGGATACAAAAATGGAGGAAATGTATAGAATTCAAGATGATTTAAAAGAAGCAAAGGAAGATATTGAGAAGAAGGGTGATGAGCTATCTAAGATATGAGACCTTAATGAAG